>JAHZNF010001858.1:0-44712 GCA_027744215.1 Troglopedetes dispersus
CAGTCTCTTGTGCACAGTCCCTTTACACCATGTAATTAAAATTGCCAGAGCCAAGCTTTTGTATCAACATTTGATTTGGTACATTACACACAATTCACGGAAAATGTGTTGTGCTAATACCTAAGTGGAAATGAAGTTGGTCACTATAGTGTAATTAAATTCTGCAAAGTACTAGTATAAACAATCAGAATTTGCCCGTTCTGCTAGATGTTTATTATTTATAAGTAGAAAATGACCATACTTTGCATAATGTAGATGAATGTTTAGCATGTTCATGAGGAAGTAAAAAATTCAAGGAAAATGGTGAATGTCTAGGATGGTGAAGACAGCTACGTGAAATTAGTGTCGCTTCATCCATCATAATTTACACACTTGTCTCATTTTCCTTTCTTTTTTGTGGATTATTAATTACAGGGTTGACATTTGTATACTGTTCAGTGAATCCTCGTGAAAATAATGATTGTTTTAAAAAAATACATATTTTAATTATCGTTGTTGAAAAGTAGGGGATGGTCAACACGGTATGCACCAAGGCTCCAGAATCAATATTCACATCATCATTCATTTACATCAGGTTTTCAAGAATGATGTCTTTGATACCTGAAAGGGAATTAGGGTGAGTTGTTTTGCTCCACAAACCGCAATGACCAAGACAAGTCTACCAAAATCTATGAAATTTATTACTCTAAAATTGTTAGGGTGAAACGTGGCAATTATGTGGTATGCTTTGACTTTGATGAAATAGTACAACCGGATAATTTTTTTCATTAATAATGCGACGCTTTATAACAACTAACGATGATAATAATAGGAAGCATTGCAGTCTAATAGATTCTGCATTTTGTATGCATGCGTGCACACTTTTTAATGTGTTGCAACGTCACAATGCACTTAACTTGGTTATCGGTCGAACACATTTTCCACGCGCGTTGCATTACTTTTTGGTTGCTTTTGCCTTCATCTTCACTTTTTTTGGTTCACATCGACCATATTCAACTAATACTCATTCACGCCCAACTTTGATAATTTACACCCCAGTGTATGTTATTGCACAGGCATTACACATCAGTGAGGCAACTGTGCACGCAGCTGGAAAAGTAATAAAAACCTTCCCCTTTTTTCCTTTCTCACCGTCATCATCAACATGACCACCAGAAGAACCCATCATCAGTGAGAAGTGATTATTCTTTGGTTGCCCACACTCGCTTGCATATGTAGCGCCGCATTTATTACGAAAAAAACCCCTAGTCTTCTGTTGTGGTTGATATTACGCAACCCTTTTTCCACGCACATTTGATAGATATCTGTATAACATTCCTATGGAGGTGGAAACTATCTAAAAGCTTAAAGGTAGATTATTTTTATTATTAGACATGTTGGGGTTGGACGGCACCGTGTAGGAATGTTGTGGAAAATGTTGTGAAAACCAACACAGCCTTAGAACGCGCTGCGGTTAAAAAAAACGCTTTGGATTCCAAAGCAAAAAATGTACAGAATCCGCCGTGTTCATTTGCATGTGCGGGGTAATGCGCTACATGAATATGTGTAGAAATTCAACCACAACTTGCTGCTGTGAAAGTGGCCTGGTGCACTGCAATTTTTGTGTGTATTGCAGTCTGCGGCGGTGAGGCCAAGTCGAACTCACTTTCGACTACAAACGCTTGGTGCGTTCCAATCCCATCATCTCTATTATTGCATTGTTTTGGTTTAGTGAGAAAGGAATACATTATTACCCCAGTGGCTGTAACGTGGAGACAGGTGGCCACACTGTAGTTATTATCACCGTCTCTACACCACGCTGTATTATGCAAGAGAGAATATTTTTTGGGGAATATCAGGCTCCACATACATCCCTTATCTATAAGAGGAACGCACTTCAGTTTCAAAATAAATAATCAAACATGACCGCAGGAAGACTGGAGCGATAAAATGTTTGCGCTTGGCTCTCATGTTTGTGTTTACTTGCTTTCTCTTGATTTCATGATGCACTTCCTTTTCCCTCTTTGATTTCCATTAAGGTCACTTCACTCATGGTCACCACCATCTCTAAGTCAGTCTCAACGAACGCTACATAATGGAGTGGTGCTGGTTTGCACAAGACTCTGCTTTCATTATGTACAGCACACACATTATTAATTATTTTCGACGTCACGAACTCAACATAATCCTATTTTAAGGAGGCAGGAGTGCAAAACTTAATGTACGAACGAGTACCCGGAATCGAATAAAAACAATGCACCCAATCCTAATTCTTGATATAGAGCAACCTTAAATTCACTTTCTTCTGGATGCTCTGTTTATTGCATCTTCTCCCGCGTGGAAAATTTTCCTAAAGTTCCACTGGGAAAACCTAAAAAATAAAAGAAAATTGTATTGTGTGAGGAATAAGAAGAACGGAATATGCTTTAGTCAGGGATGAGCTGTTGCCACAGTCTTAGTAAGGATGCGTGTAGGTTTCCTATGAATTGTTATATTCATACACTCCTGTTATGATTTCTCCGAAGAAAACCCGTGTTGCTTTGCACCCAAAAATAATGTTTATTTATTCTAAGCATTGTTGTTTTGCGCTCATTGCATCATTCCCCTCAGAAACATGGCTGATGATAAGGTAAAAGTGTAGCAAGAAGAAAACAAACCAGATAAATATGTACGAGTAAAGGTGGGAGTATCTTTTCCCTTGTAAATGACGACTTGACGACCATGTTGTAATGCTGGTGATGATGCAATCCACCCGGGAGATGAAGGGGTTCCTGAGTGACGATGATGAAGACAGAGTAGTGCAGAGTGAGCAAAAAAAAATTGCTCGGATATTATGTTCGAGAACGTGTACTACTTATCTTCTACTTTTTGTGTTTGGCTGTTGTGAGCGTGGAAAGTTTAGTCTGCCTCGAACGAAGAATTTTTATGACAGGCCAATGCCTTTTTTATTATTGTGCACACAGGGTTTTCTTCTTCACCACAACCGGTCTGCCGGAGTGATCCTGAGTAATCAAAGTCTCGTTCTGCAAAAAGTGAGCCGTCCCTCGGCAGGGAATTACTCTTGCAGGGCGAATAATGCTCAAGGAGAAGGAACCAGCAACTATGTTCTCCTTGATATCATGTGTAAGTTTTTCGACTGTGCATGTGAGAATATTTTAATATTATTATTATTATGTATCTATGTGCTTTAGTTCATGAAAGATAAAACAAGGAAAAAGAAGTTTTCATCCTGGCTTAACTTAACACTGCAGCATCATAGCATCAACTTTCCAAGGTGCATACTTAAATGTTCATCATTAGTTTGCGCCTAGAGTTTCTAAAACATAGTGTAGACGACCCAGATAAAACTTTTATTGTGTTCTAGATTCCGAAGGACGACTAAAGTGCTACTTTTTTAAAGGATTAATGTTGCTCGTAATCATGCAATGTCTAAAAGAAGATCGAGTAAAAATGCAACGGCCTTAAGAATCAAATGATGAAATGAAAATCAATAGGAAACAGACAGCTAGATTATAGAGTTGAATAATAATGTTTACTTAATGTCTGTGAGATGCCAAGTTATGATTACCCCATTTTCAATTCTGCTTGCAAAAAAATGAAAATAGCGACCAGTCATTAACATACAAATTCTAAAATTGCATGCATTCTAAATAAACTACTTCTTTTGATACATGAAAATGTTTTCAAACAAAGTCAATTGACGGCCTATAATGTGGCTTGTATACGTGATAAGAAGTGCACAAAGTGAAATGACTGATATATCAGAGATTGTGACAGTATAGCTTGAAGGGGAAAGTTCTCGCGTAGTGAGAAAATGATCACCATCATCAGAGTTTGAAGCTTTTCCCCGTTGCTGCATCGAGTCAATATGTGTAATTACTTATTTCAGATTATAATGAAATATAAAACTGGTACATAATCTTATATGCATACATTTCACATGTACGTGCATTTATTTAGGTATGCTGTGTAGTAGTGTGCACTACAGGAGAATGTATAAATGTGAGGCGGACTGCGTAGAAAAGTGTTTTGGATATGGAGAACTAGGTGTGCATTATACATTGTAGATGCATATATGGCCTCCGCCACTGTTCTCCTTTTTTCACTTTGATTAATGATTAATGAATGAGGGGGATTCCAAGAGGTATGATTAATGACCAGAACATTTCCCCACATTTTTCTCATCACACATTCTAAACTGAATCGTGAATACACAGTGCAGTGTACCGTATCCTTGTCTTTTGTGGGCCATTTCTTCGCCTCTTTGCCTGCTTTCACCGTCATCATGTCAAGAATAATAAAACATTTTCTTCCCTTCTTCTCACATCATACTAGGATGAAGGACGGGGCACACTGCTGCAATAATAATAAGGACAAGAGTGTTCGCATATCTCTCGAAAAAGTGATATTAGTTGTGCACCTTATTCAATATCGCTTGATAAATTCTACCCAGCCACTTGTGCCTCCCGTGTTATCTTGATCTAATAAAAGTGGAGCATGAATTGAATAAAAGTGACAAGGAGGGAAACTGACGATGACTTAATCTTTGTGACAACTGACAACGTAGCGAGCAAAAG
Organism: Troglopedetes dispersus; assembly: GCA_027744215.1. NCBI lineage: Eukaryota > Metazoa > Arthropoda > Collembola > Entomobryomorpha > Paronellidae > Troglopedetes > Troglopedetes dispersus. Next base: position 4,557 of record JAHZNF010001858.1, read on the forward strand.
GAGGCGATATTGTATACATATTTTTGGTAGGCACACGTTAAGAAAAGTCGAGACAGCTAAAAATTCCATTATCACAATTCAAAGGAGAGGTAACGCCCAACGTAGAAGCTCAAACGGTAGCACACACGGTATTATGAATACAGGTTGAAGTTTAAAAAAAAGTTGAGAGAATGTGGCTCAACCGTGCGTATGAATTAGAAATGATGTGTTTAATATGTATGCATTTCGTCCTTGGCCGACAAGTACAAACCCATCCGGGAACATTAATTAACTCGTAATTATTATTAGCAGGAGGATGTTGTATTGCATAATACATTAATAGGGGAAAGTCAAGAACGTTTTCGTTCATATGTTCGTGCCAACTTGGAAAATTTAAATCTTTCATTCATACTTAACCACATCAAGCTAAGCTGCACATAACTTCTGAGGTAAGTTTGTGTTGCTCGTTTTCATGAACGACAACCCCACAAAAGTTGCTCCTGTCGACTTGGCTTCCCCGAGTTTTATAATAATCACTCTTCTTTGGCGTGCATGTGAAACATGACATATACAAGGTATCACTTAAGTAGGTTGAAGGAAGGGAAACAAAGGGAGGGAAAATTGCAAGGAGTTTGCAACTTTTCTAATATCCTTTGCTAAATGCAACTGTTTAAAAGGGAATACCAGCATCATTACTCTATCTTTAGGTGAAAGTAGGGAAAGAGCATTTTTTGCAAAGTTCAACGGTAGAAAAATACAAAATATTTTTGTACATGTGCAAAAATATTCAGAGAATTCGATAAAAGGGAGACACGGTAAGTAAAGAGAAGGAAAAAATTAGGGAAGCGTGTCCTTCTCACGAATTGTAGATGCATTTATTACATGTTATAAATACTTTTATAGCATGTATGCTATAAAAGGGAAAGTGGCATATAAGTACCTATAGATAAGCACATAACAAATACAAAGTATAAAACAACAGATCGCAAACAAAGCCTGAGTTGCGAATAGTAATGGTAATGAGATTGTAGCGGAAGTCTATGTGACTTTGTAGTTGAGCACACACACCAGAGTATTTCTGGAGCAATCTGTATTATGTGTGTGCGTTTGCAGATGCTCCAGCATGTCAAAGTGAGTTGTCAGGTACAGATGCGCCAATAATTATAGCAGCCTCACGGTCCGAGGATGTCAACATAACATGTGAAATGGATGCGCTGCCAGATAGACTAAAGTTTCAATGGACTCACACGAACACGGTTGGCGAAAACTCTGAGCTTGAGTCTGACATGTACACAAGTCTAGGATCAAAAAGTTTGCTCCGCTACCATTTGAGATCGGAAGAAGATTTCGGGACTCTCCTCTGCTGGGGTAACAATATAGACGTATAGGTAACATTATAGACGAAGTGAATAAATCAGTTATAGCGTTCTTGTTTTCTGTATTTCTTCCTGCAGCACATAACTCCATCGGGGCCGCCGAGAGACCTTGTGTTTATCAATTAGTGCCAGCAGGTTTGTTTGCCTTTCCTTTTCTCTCGAACACACTTATATATATATTTTGTGCCCAAAAAGCCATACGAACGCGAACCACTCCTGTTTACAAGTTTATATGCTGCATGCCAACTCCCTCTTGAAAGTAACGTCAGTTCCGGTAAAAAGTTGGAAAAGATGTACATCTTTGTTGTAGTGTGCATGTCCGCGTCGTCGGGGTTATAAACTCTTCGAGATTTCTTCACATCCTTATCTCTTCCTTCTCTTCTATGATCCATCTCCTTTCCCCCCGGAAATTTCTCCTCTTGCTCTTCCTCTTTCCAATGCAATGCTCTCAGCTGCAACCTGGAGAAAATTAAGGATCTTCATTGATCGGAGCACTGGTGAATATCAGTAGATATGCAACACTTGACAGCTAGCAAAGATAACAAAACTTATACAAGTATACAAGTAAATCCTTCCACATGCTCTCACAGTATTTGACAGGAAGTCTTCTTCCTTTTTGCTTGAGAGACTAACTTAATTTTATCTTGGAGATGCGCATCGTCATGCATAATGAGGCTTAGAGAAAGTCTCATTCCTCAAATTAACTGCAGTTACTTATTTTACTGGAATGAAATGCTTGTTTGTTTAGATTAATTAAATTTTTCGGAGAAAAGTATTCACAATTAGGAATCTTTTAGGTCTTTCGACAGGAAACAAGGAAATCTTGCTATATTCGAATAAACTGAGTTTCCTTTATATCAGAAGTGTCGCATTATTTAATCGGATTTGTGCAAATGTGGAGAGCTGTTTATTGAGTTACATTATATTCACAAGTGTAATTTCATACTAGAACCAAATTATTCTATTTGCATAATACAAAACTTAATGTTTACTCACACTTTGTTAAGTCACGCTCGAGGGATCTTAAAATAAGGAAGCAGACGAATTAAAATCCGCTTACGTCTCAAGTGTTGAAAAAAATCCACTTTATCCTTTTCACCTACACAGTAGGGAAATGTTTGTTCCACTACCTAAAAATATCAGATTGTAAATGTAGATAATCAGTGAACAATGTGTTTTTGTTCATGAAAAAATATGTACTACATGCAAATAAATTTGTACGTCAAACAACCATCCTTGAATGGCCCACCCCATTCTTGGTGTGTTTTTTTTACTGCACGAGCTATGTACATATTTACGTGGGTAATTTAATTCGTGTTCATCGCACAATTTATTTATTATTAATTCGACACGCACACAGCTCCGAGGGAAATGTGTGTTTAAAAGAAGGAAAACTAAGCCACTTCCGAATAGACCTTTTTCCATTTTAACAAAGGAAACCTGATGTTTCTTATAAAATGTATGTTAGTTGCGTTCTCCACGCGCATTCCATGCCTGACGAAAAGTCAATTCAAGTCATGAAGAAAAAAAATTGCCACAACGTTGAACTTTTATTTGGGTAACCTAAATATAATTTAAATATTTTTAGCAGTCTTTAGGGTATTGTTGCGACAATCTTTGTAGTGGAGATGAAACAGTTTTTCTTGAAAACCTTTGTGCGTCATGTATTACCCAGGAGTCCGGGGAAAACTAAAATAAGAAAACAAAAACTACCTCAAAATATACTTTGTAAGGAATTTTTCCCTTTTTACATCTCGTGACTTGGGGGAAAGCTTTGCCTAATAATTTCTATAAATATATCCATCATTACAAATCACTCATCGTAACTTATGATAGTGTTGACTGTTTTTGACTGGTTCATTTTCTCTCGAAACAACTCAGCAAGTTTGAAAAAGCCAGACTAGACTTGTTTTTAGCACAGACGACGGAATAAATAGAAATGTACATATTTACTTTTAAAATAGTTTGATTATTGAAAAATAAAACTTGGAAAATTATTATTATTATAGGTACCCATGTAAAGTTGGGACTAGGGTTGGGTTTAAAAAGTCATGTACGGTGTATGCATGTTTTAGATGAAGGGAAAAATCAAAAGGGAAACCTGCCGCCAACCTTTTCGTACAGTTTTCGGCACGCACCAACCACTCTCCCATACTGAATGAGTGAATGAACGCGGATTGAAGAATGTTCTTCTTCAAGGGAAGAGAAAAAATATTTGTGTGCCGTCTGCATTTGAAAGTTAGATAATGCCAGACGGGGTGAAAAATATATTTCAATTCATGTATATATTTGCGTATGCGTGTGCAAGACATTTTTTTTTTAATTTTTGTCCTGTTACCAGAAATACTCTTGTATAAATATTGGAAGAATAGTATCGTAGAATGTTCAAATATGGATTCATTTACGTTGTTTTAGAAAATATGTGTCTTTTCTACTACGACTATTTATATTACATATAAAAAATAAATCTTTTCTTAAAGAAAATTTATCTGTGGTGAAATGTGGACTGTGCACCCATGTACTCTTGTGCTTTCCTCCAGCAATCCCCGTTTGGGAAAGGCAATAATAAAACTTATGAAATTTTTCCCATTGTGCGTATACATATATAATATAATGACTACGATGATGACGGCTTATGCATGTTATAACTGCGAACATGGGGGAAAATGAATACATGAATAAAAGCAAAGCATAAAGCAAAAAAAGGTAAAGAAGCCAACGAAAAGCTATAAAGTATGACATTAAAAAGGAACGGTGCCACAATAACTGGGCACATTACTTAGATATTACGGTAAAAATCAGTTGTCTAAAGTAAACATTACTTGACTCCACAGAGGTAGCACATTATGTCATGAAATTACAGAAAAGTTAGCGAATAAGGAGGAAAATAAGAGAATGAATACCCTCTCCATTTTTCCCTTGTAATACATTATTGTTCTCGTTCCTTTTCCTTGTACATTTTAAGCTTTTCTTAAAAAGTGCTACGTACAAGAAGAAAAGGGCTGTGCTCTGATGCTTTGCAGCAGGTCTCATACTCATTCAAAGTGGGACATGAATAGAGCAAAAAAATGGATTTAACGATCCCACCTCACGCAATATTAAATCGCAGTATTTCCCATGATTCAAAAAAAGAATATTTTTTGTTCTCTCGTCGTCTTCTCTCTTGGGTGCTTGTGGAAGAAAAAATCTTGACTTTTTTGTTCCAAAACATCATGCATACATATAATATGAGCCATTAATGTGCGGGCATTTTTTTCATTTTGAGGGTAATTCCCAGTTATATGTGCACACATACGAGGCAGTGAAATGTTTGTGTGATGATATGTTTTGTTTGAGTTGAAAATTCTTTTCGCCTTTCTTCACTTTTTTCTTCAGAATAATACCTGGCCACAGCGCAAAGCACTCTCTTATTACGTTTTAGGAAACATTGTTTCCATATTTGAATGGGAGCTTATACTTTTCCCCCGAAAGTTTTTTCCAAGAAGGAGGGTTAGTTCATACTTTTCTATGAAAAAGTTTCATTAAGATTGTCATGAAAATTGTGAGCTCTATAAATATATTAAAATGAAGAAGTGTGTGCAGACTGTACGTTCCACCTTTGGTAATTCTCTTATATGTCATTGGAGGGAAACACACAGACGGGAAACTCAAACAATTCTATTTCCTTTTTTTCGACTAATGTAATAAGAAGTCTGGATGCCACGTACACTCACTCGCGGATACTTTTTGTTTTTTGAAGGTCAATTTTATCGAGGAGGAAGTCAATGCATTTGCTATGTCGGCTTCCATAAACAGTAATTTTTATCGGGCTCCTCAGTTAAAGTGGAAGGAAATGTAAATCTTAGCAAAGAAGGGAGTGTGAGAAAGGCGTTGTTTGCTGGTTATTGATGATAAGCCTACTTATTACGTTCACAATGTGGAGACTGTGGAGTAACTAAATCATACGTTTTACCATTCCCTCAGACTGATAACAATCCGATGATGGTGCGTAGCGAAACGGAGATTGTGGAGGGAAAAAACAATCAAATACAAGAAACTCTGCCAAGAAGAGAGAATGATTTTTTTCTCTGTCGTTTTTTATTTCACTTGGGTAAACTGAAAGTGCAGAGAAGCACCCCAGATAAGAGAGCACCACAGTATAGAGTATCATGACCATTGTCTAGTTGCTTCTTTTGTCGTTAGGAGAAGATAAAGCGGAATTGATTTTGAAAGGAAAGTGCTACATTTGTGTGTACAAGTCAAGCTTAAAAAATGCTGTGATTCTGTAAAAGCCAAAGTTAAATCTAATGTCCATCCGATGTACTTTTGGATGATGCTGATGTATGTGCACACACACACAAGAGAAAAAATATCCACTATGTGATCATCACCTCCTTTAAGATAATTCTTTCGCCAGAGAAGCTTTAACAAAAGGGAAAATGGAGAAAGGAAAATTGTTATTTGTTCAAGGGACAAAGACATAAGCATCCCTACTTGAGTGTATACAAGGATATTACGCATGTGTCTATATTTAAGTTGCAAAAATAGAGCTGGCGAAAGGCTTTGCAAGAAAAAATAGCCAAAAGATCATTGTTTTCCAAGTTTAATATCACTTTGGTCGATTGGCCATTTGGCTGCATCATCGACCCGTAGATTTTTTTCTCGACATTTCCATGTATTCGAAAATGCAATAAAAGTCTCCAATCGACTACGGATGAGTTCGTTATACGTACGCTGCCTTCAAAAATCCTTAAAGCTATGGAAAAAAATGTAGCATACGCGCCAGTGCCCGTGTAAGTATTGTATTATGAAAAAATGGACACACAGTGTAGACTTTCCCTGTTTGTCGATTAAAGGGAAAAAACTAGAACTTCTTTGATCGACTTTGAATGTATAGTTGTGGCTATATAAACACATAGTCGCTATATATTCCTTTCCAGTTTGCTGTGCACGCTACTAAAGTAGTGAAGTTAAGTGTCTAGAAAAAACATTTTTGTTTCTTTCCTTCCCTCTCTGCCAATTCCAATCCCTCCACTGAAAGTAATATAAGACGAAGGAAGAAATCGTCAGACACTTCTGTTGAAACTGAGCAGCAGTAGTTCTCTCAGCAGGTTCCAACCAGCCAGTGCTAACAGCCATTAGGTACCAAACATAAAAATAGTGGAGAGCATTGAAGCGAAAGGAAGAAGGAAAAAAGGAAGAAAGTTCACGAAAGAGATAGAGAAATCACAAAGTACTGCTGTGTAAACACGCACACATTATTGCCGCTGGGCATATACAGTGTCAAGATATATTACTTTTTTGTCCTCGTCCAAACACTAAATCAGCGAATAATACCTACGACGCATCACAATCATCATCACATCACACCAGCAGCCGTACCGAAGCCAAAGATAAATAAGATGAGCAGCGAAAGTATCGTTTTTCAAACTCGTGAGGAACGTGGTGACCTTTCAGCCAATTCCTACTTTGTTTCTGGAATGTAACCTGATACAAAGTTAGAATGAATGAAAGTTCGCGGCTGTAATGGAGGTACCTGACCTTAAAATCCTGGACCTTAGGAATTACTACATTGTTTGATAGAAAAAAATTTTCGTGTTAAATCAACCTCACACATTGTCTTTGTGATCTTTCTTGCCCTTTCTAAGAGAATATAATGAATTTGGACTGACCAGAGCATTAAATGGATGATAAGACAGACGTGGAGAAATGTAACGAAACAAGACTCACCACTTCGTATTAAATAAGAAAGGGATATTATCAACTTCCCTGCACAGAAATGCCCCTTTTCCTTCAAAGCTTTTGTTGTTGGGGATTGCTTCGTTTATTTACTTATCTTTTTATGATTGCGAATATATTTCAACATGTTATTGTATTACGAAATGCTCGGGTATTGGTATGTTATTTTTTTGTGGTATAGTCGTCACTTTCCCGCGTTGCTTGTTTACCCTAAAACATTTTTTCTCTTTTCAAAACTGCATTCGGTATTTTTGGAGCAGTAGAGAAATAAAATGAGTAAATACGACAGTGGTTGCTGGCACGATCCTGGGTGAAATGTCATCCTTCACAACCATTTACAATGGACACATGCCATCAAATCAACATCATCTACACGCGCTCCTATATTGATGCTCCTTTGCCAACTTATATCAGAGAGATTTTTTTTCTCGAGGGAAAATAATATGATATATAATCCCTGCGTTATCTAGGTTCCCTGTGTTATACAAATATATTTGTTGGATGACCATACCCAATTTTTATACTTTATGTGGTGGTACTTTTTCCCCCAATTTTTCTCGCAACTTTTATATGCGTTCATCGGTATAACCTTACCACAAACCTCTAAGAATGGTATTGTGAACTTTTTTGTTTTCATCATTTATCTATATCTTGAGCAATACTCAAGAAACCTAACCTGGAGTTATTTTTTGTATCTTTGAATGGCAGTCAGTCTTAGAAAAGAAGTGGTAAACAATAGTACATAAGAAGTTATAGTAGATATCTACTGTTTACTTTTAGAAATGATATATACGAAGTAGGTACGAATAATGTGTTGAATCATAAGCTGTCCTATCTCATCTTCATCATCTCAACGGAGCCGCGTCACTGCTCTTTTTTATTTATTTTTAGATGTGTGCAATAATATTGTTTTCATTTTGAGAAGTAAGTGAGCTTTTGTTTATGTGAAACTCTGAAAAGAAGAAGACAAAGGAGCTTGGTGTGAAGAAAAGAAATTGCTTCATCGTTTCCTACACACGTCTTAGGTGATTCGAATAGGGAAAAAGTGTCATACAATTGTGTACACAAATATATAAAAGCATAGCATATCGCTCCGTTGAGATGCTCCTTGTCGACTTTTAACTTCACACGATGCTACTTTTTGTTCTGTGGTTATTTTTCTCGTTTTTCCACTCACTCGCGTCTTTTCCCTTTTGTAATATTTTCCTTGCTTTATCCAAGCATTAATTTTTTTTCTATTTGCAGATAACACATTACATTACCGCACCATCTTGTTTACAGTTTGTTGGTCGGGACGATTTGATATTTTTTTCTTGAGTTTTTCTTTCTTACCTCATCTCATCTCTGAGGTATTGTGGATAACGAGAATTGAATTGATATATGGTTTTCATCATCATCCCCTCTTTTGTTTGTATTGACTGGTGCGTACTGTTTCAGGGAAAGGAAGGTGGTGGCATGACAAAAGAATGTTTCTTCTCGAGAGAGAAAAAAAGCCCGCCTAATCCGGCTTTCCACTTCAGCTTTTCCTCTTTTTCTCTCTTCCTTTTGTTCATTTCATTTGGAGGAGTGCAAGGCAAATAAAAAATGGCACAGAAGTGTATGACTCTCGAGTTGGAAGAAGGTGTGTGCGACTGGGAGTAAAAATTGTCGTAACTTCTCAACCCCGCAAATAAAATGACAGCCGGGAAAGAATTTACAGCTACTTTTTTTATCTACTATATAATATGATATGGCTAATATGAGAAAATAAGTAAGCGCACTCGTTTAAGCTTCTTTAACTGTCACACTCAAACCAACAGGACGAGGGAAAAATGGTGGCATAAGTTATTGCTGGGAGGAAGGTTGACTGGGCGGCTTTCTTCAGAGTATTATTATTTGGTTGCAGTTGTGTAGAGCGTGTTGTTTTACTCTTTTTCGCTTCCACCGTTTTTTGTCATAATTCTTTTTACTATTTTATTCTATGGAAAATAAATAGAAACAAGGTTGAAACTTGCATGTAATATTATATTTTGGTAGAAGTGCGTTAAGCCGGTTTCAGTGTTTCGATATTTCACGAGGGAGGTTGTAACTTGCTAGAATAGTGTTCTTAGAAGAGTCAATTTTGAAAAGTTCTCGAGAGGCTCCGCTTAAGAAAAGCGTTTGGGAAAAATTGGTAAAACCAATAACAAACAAACTATTGAGCCCTGTGAATTATGCTACGCATCGGCAGAATGGATTTAAGATGCAGCAGCCTGGGAAACTCTCATGCATCCTTAGCATTGATTGGGTGGTGTTTTTGTCGGAATAGAAAATTCTCATTGGGTAAGAGAAATGCACTCAGAACAGTAATAGCACACGCTAGTCAATTTTCCTTTCACTTTCAGCTGCGTGTGCTTTCCAATGTCATTGCTTCAACTTATTTATGGCGAACCTGGCTTCACATTGGCCTTTTTTGTGCATCGTGCACACTGCACGCGACAATGCAACGATAAGTGTCAATAAGAGTAATAGTTTGATTAGTAAATGCCGTCAGCATTGATAATGTATTGTGGTGCAGTTCAAACGCACATGATTCACGCAACATTTTTTGATAAAACATTGTGCGTATTTGTTGCGTGAAAAAAGGAGCATGAAGTTTTACGGGAGTAAACCATGAGTCCCAAAGGTCACAAAGCACTTAGGGTTATCGTTACATTTTGTAACTATTTTCTTAAGTTTAAACAGCACATTAAACCAAAAAATGTGGGTCATCCAACAAGTGTAGTGCTATAATAAAACTCAAGAGAATGAGGAGGAATGACGTTGGCAAAATTTTAATTCAGCTCGTTTTCTCGGCAAGAAATTGCTTTGGTATAATCTACGTGTACATTTGGCTGAATATATTTACATTAATGTGTGGTGCATAATGTGCATGCATACACCGGCAACAAGCCAAAAAAGCAAAGTTTTGCCACGGTTATGACGTTTATGTTGAAACACTAAACGGATTAACCTTTTCCACTCGGGTATTGTTTCAAATTGGTATGCAAATACCTGGAAGCTTTGCTTAAGTCAACACAACAAAAGGTTTCATTTCATCCGCAAACTCAAAATAGCTCTCGCATTCCTTCATGAGTGCGTTGAAAAGGAACACAGAAAAAAATGCAATTCCTTCTCCTTTTTGTGAGGTGTTTTTTTTAAATGTAAATGTGCCCAAAGTCCCAACACGAATGAGAAGGGAAATGCATTTGTGACTAAATGCAAGTTTTGGCTGTTCCTTAATTTTAACTAAATGCGCTGAAAGGGAAAATGGAACGATAAAATCTTTATTGTGGTCAGCGCCATTATTGCGATCCAATTTATTATGCATTTTCCACTGGTCTTTGGGGGGGGGGTACGTATTATGCAGTAGAATTCATCTCAGCACACATAGAATGCTTAATTTTATAAAACCACTTTCCAACTTAAGAAAATCCATATTGTGCAACTTGGTTATTACTACGGAGCCTTTCTTTTGATGTCGTGAGTAAGTAATGGGCTGCAGGAACTTATTTTCACTGGTTGACAAATATATTGATGCAATCAGGAGCACTTGAGGAACACGACTTTCGTAGTTTTACATTTTGTAACCATTATCAATACCATTATCATCATCGTCACCGCCATCAATGCCTCTTTGTTAGGGTTGGTTTGGCAGGCTGCCGAAAATTCAGCAACTCGACAAAACTTTGATGTGGTATAGCGTCTTGCTTTGTTGCTCCTTCTATATATGTACACATTTTATTTGAAAAGTTTTTTGGGAAATACGCATGTTGCATATTCATGTCTTCTTCTCCCTGTACACAAAGAGTGAAAACTATGTGAAACATGTTTTTGGTACCAAAAAGGTGACTATGAACAGGAATGGAATCAATAGAGAATTTCCCTTTTTCAAGCCAAGATACGATCACTTCAATATTGTTACCTTCTCCATTATTCCCTCACGAACTTCCCCTTCGATATTTTAATTGAGAAACCAATTAGGCACACTTGAGGAATTCAGTGTTGTTACGCAATGTGATCAGGGAGTCTCTACAGGAAAATGCTTTTCCCTTCCAAACATTTCTACCATTCTCTTTGTTTTTTGTGTTGCTCCGGGTTTTCGAGATGTGGCTATGTATTGTATGAAAATGAAAGTTATATCTGGCTTCCTATTCCATTCCGTGGAAGCTGGATTGCTACCTGTCGATATTTCCCTGTATGTGCATGTAATAAGGATGGATATTTATGTTTATAGCTGTGCCAAAGTTGAAGACGCATTGCAATAAATCCGACGTTGAGCTTGGTTTCGCAGATTTGTCCTTTTTTCCTTTGCTTCGTATACTAAGGTGCAGGAAATACTCTGTCGCTCTCGCTCCCTTATCACGCATCCTTTTAAATTTCCCTGACATAAGGACAGGTTTTTTGTAGACGTATCTAATTACACTACAGTGAGGAGAAGTATATACATATGTATCTTCACATATGTGCTACGCTTGTGTAATATATATTTGTGAACCTAGTTTAAAAGTTTTTTTTGGGGGAAAAGTCTAGAATAGTAAAAGTGAAGTTAACCGTGGAGGTATAATGTGTCCACATCACTGTGGATTTAACTAGTTGCTGATGTGAGTGTTGCAGCAGGAGTGCGGCATGTATCATTGAATGTTGTTAGACACTGCGTAATAAAATGTCGTATCCATCTTTTTTTTTCAGATGTGCCGCAGCCCGTGGAGAACTGTAGCATAATAAATCGAACGAGTACTTCGGTGGAGATAACTTGTGAGCCAGGATTTGACGGTGGGCTTCCTCAGTCTTTCCTCCTGGAGGCATATCAAACAAACCCAACTGAGCGGAGAGGACTTCTCCACAACATCACATTGGACAAACCAACGTTCTCCCTCTCCCGACTGGATGCAGACGGTACGTATTATTATTACGACCTGACATGATGCACTGAACCCACCACTTTTGTAATTGTGACTTTAATGAAACAAGCAAAGTTCAAATTATTTAACAAGTAGAATTACAAAATAAAAGTAAACCATGACTGTCATACAATTCTCTTAGATTCTGTTTTTATATACAGATACAATACAGTACAGAAATACAATACAAAACCTGTTTGGCAGTCTCGTTTTGTATGTATGTTCTCTTTATATCGTGTAGAAAACATATTTTTTATTTTTTGAAATAGGTACCTTTCACTTCAAAATCTACTCGGTCAACCGAAAAGGACGGAGCAGCGCGTCCATTATGGACGGCATAGTTTTACGTTACCCAGCCATGCAATCTGGTAAGTGGACGTGAACGACTCTTTAGCACTTACTTCGCCTCCTGTATTTACTTCTCATCAGTCTCTACATTGTTCATATATTGCCTCATGGATCGCTCTGTACATATTTTGTGTAACCATTCATTCATTACAGCTATGAAGGAAGCGGAGCCATGCACAAAAAACTTTCCGATAAAAAATTGCACAGGGACACACAAATGTGTGAAAAAACGAACTCGTGTTTTTCCTCTCTCTCTCTCTTTAAAAAAAGTAGTTACACTAGAAAAATCTTTACCACTTGTGAACAAACCATAGAAATGTTGCAAGCCGGTAAAAAAACAGCAAAACTCTTACATGTGTCCGAAAACTTAACTAGCTTTAACAGCGTTACATACCACTTCTCTCGTTTGTTTCAAATAATGGGCCTTCGTTCGGTTCGAATGGAATGTGCAGCGGGCAGAAAACACTCACTCACTTTCAGTGAAAAATGAAAACAAATGGCGACAACGGCCATTGAGTCTCGCACCAGATCCCACTTTTTCTGTCTATCTTTCCCATTAACTCTCATGGGCCAGGCCAACCAAACAACACGTCGGTAGGCCAGAGAGAAAGAGCTACACCGGGCTGAGCACTGAGAGTGCTGCTGCGGATCTGATGGTCGCTTTTTTGGATGGTCAGTGGACACCAAAAAAATTTGTGGAGACATATTAGGTACGGCGAGAAAAAATTGAATGTGGAAGAGTTTTTATTCCTCGTAATAATGTATACATGCATTATCAAGCATTACCGGATCGAATATGTGAAGCACTTTACAAGTGTTAAACTTTATCTATACGGGTCAGAGGTTCTCATAAAGTTTTCCAGGGAAAATGGCCCTTCATATCTAAACTGATGATGAGGACGTGATCCTCTTAATGTGCACAATGAACCCAAAAAGCTATGTGCTTAGGTTTACATTAATATAATAATATACATATGTACTTGTCGGAACTCCATATAGTAACGTGCAAAATTTTCTTTTCTTGGAAAATATAAACTTTTTAGATAGCTTTTAAAACACCCGAAAATATATATACTACTTGCTGGCACTTTTAAAACGCATTTAAAGAAGTGCCCTTCTCTATATTAACTTCCATTGTCATTCTTGTTTATAGACAAAAAACATATATGATTATTATTACACTCTTTATGGACACCATGTTCAGCTATCCACTTTTTAAAGGATTTTTTTTGTATTACCACTCCAATCTCCCCAAAAATATATTATATAAAAGAAAGTTTTCTGGGAAGTGAATGTATAGATATATATAGAAGATGCATTATTGGATGGATGAGCAAACCACAGGCATTATTATTGGACTACGGGGCACTTAAAAATCCACAGCGTGTTATTACCTTTATTACCGGTCATGTTAACTTTTCTCGTGCTCTTTCCCCATCACCACTCAGTCACTCACTTTTTTTCTCTCCCTGGTTTTCTTTTCTACTACTCACCACACCAGGCAAAAGCAATCATTATTGCAGAATACATACATACATATTAGTATATATGTACATACTGCAGAAATTCCAAGAGCCTCACCTTTAGAACTCGCTCCTCCATTCACGTGCTTGTCCTGCAATTTTCCGTTGCACCATTTTATGTACGCTGTACATATACAGTATATCCACTAAGTATCTTTTCATGAGTCAACCCAATACCCATCCATCTGATTGTAATGTTCCTTTTTTTTACATTTTTTTTCACTATCAAAACAAATACGAAAGTTAATGTAACATTTCTCCCTTCTTTACATTATACCTATTAGTGAGCATTTTGCTTTACGAGAATGGCAAACCAATCGCTCCCACTTATGTTTTGCAGGAGAGTTCAGTGTGTTTAAAAAGAAAGAATAGGTATTCACACTGGACATTGGATGGAGGTACCTAGAAAAAGGGAATCAGGATAAATTATGTCCGTTCTCCCCCTCTGACAGGGTACAAATGCACTTCCAATATCTTAAGTACTAATAATATGACCAGAGTTTCCGCTGAGCCAAACTAACTTGTATATTTCTTTCCCGAAATGTGTGCATGTCCAGTTTATATGTGGTTTGCTTGCTCTTGGTAACCATTTCCGTTTACATGATAGCATATGTGGAGTTTTCACAATATCCACCCAGTTCTAGAAAAAACTTGTTTTTTCCCTGCTGCTGGCTTATTTCTGTGTAGGAAAAAAGTATATAAAATTTTTGACCTTTATTTTGTTTCGTCCACGTAAAAAAATGAGCAGAGATCTAGAAAGTAAAAAGTTGACTGACTTTTTTCTCCATAATCCAAGTCATATTAGCGAGTACAAAGCAGAAAAACGGGGCGAATGAAAACATATTTTTAAAGTACCGCATGTGCACAAAAAAAGTTGCATATTGTTCCACTTCCCCAAGCTGAAGTTGTGTGTGGTAGTTCTAGTTTGTTGAAAAAAGGAATCTGTATGGAAGGATACTCAGATCAGAGGAAGAAGCTATGCCAATATTTCTACAGGCACATGACTATGAAGCGACACGGCTCAACAGCTCGAGAAGCGCACTATTGAATTATATTATTGGGAAAAGGTTTGAGCAGAGGAAGAACATTGAAGGGAAAAGCGTATGGATGATGTCAGTAAAAGAAAGCTGGTTTGGCAACTACTGCTCCTCTTTTCTTTCCATAATATTGTTATATTTTTTGTGTGTGCATTGACATATCAGCAGAGTTAAAGGAGATGAGAAGGACGAGACTCTGAAAACTCACCAGTTTACCAGGAGCTTCTTTCCACCACACATATTCCTTTCAATAGTTTGCTCTTTAAGTGTACTGGTTCGTGTGTGCTTACCACGACTCCACAGTTAGGAAAAAGAAGTCTATCGAGGAGCCCAAGGGAATTTTACCATTTGGAATTGAATGAGTTTGCTGATCCGTAAGTACTTATCTCGGTTCGGTTGTGCAAGCTTTATGAATGCAGAGTCAGGGAAAAAGGGAAAATGTATAGGAAAATTTTTCGTATAGAGGAACTTCCTATGGTTTAACTACATATTATAATGTTGCTCTTATCATTACTAAGCCATGACTCTATATAATCCCAGTATTTTTGGGTGATTATAGTAAACTGTCGTATCCTTAAGAAAAAAACGGTGCGCATACAATAATAAATGTTATTTTACAATATCAATGCTTTCTTTGTCTAAATAATACTTGAGCACATTTCAGCGCACCTACATAACTACTCGCGCGTGTGTTTTGGATAGACGGATTGAGGAAAAGGAAGGATAATTTTGTTTCAGGCTAAGCTTGTATAAATGTAATGACAGTGACCCACTGGCAAAGAAGGAAGAGGATGTATATAAGTTTGCTTCCGAGAATGATAAAGTTGTTTTCAAAATGGAGACAAAAACACTCTCTAAATTCGTCAGTTGTCTTTTCCAACCCTTTTCTCTCGTGTTTGTATCTCAACGTATTGTTCGGAAATTGAAGTGAACATTGAAAGTCTGGATAAGGGAATATAGACGATTCTAATAATAATAGACATGTTTTTTTTATCCAAGATTGTTTTCACTTTGCGGGGGAGATGAGCTCAATATTTGTTAAAAGTGGAGGAGAGTATACCTAATTTTGACCTGAACATAAATTCACTGATCAAATTTTCCTCTCAAGAGAAGAAAAAACTGTTTTTGTACTGATTTTGTTTACATGATACAACTTTCCTACTTTCAAGGAAAGTTTTGAGAATCTACTAGAATGTCTGCAACTATTATTGAAAATACGAGGTAAACACTTTTAAAAAATAATGGATGTAGACGTATTTCTTGCAAACTCACTGACCTTACATAAAGTAGTTCGCACAAAGTCCTTGAGAGAAATTTGCAGGAAAGTGCTTTGGTAATTTCCCTTTTGTGTTAAAAAAAATCCTTGTAAATTCCTGTGTAGAAGGGCAGGATTCGGCACGCAGTTTATTGAAAACTTCGTGGAGAATTTTGAACGGAAATCAATGCAACCTTCGAAATTTCTGATTCGTCAGTTTCCTTACAATCAGGACAAAGTTGAGAAACTATTATTTTTATAACAAGGTCAACAGTTTCTATTCCACACATGAAGACTACTCTATTAACTATGAATGTGATCCTCAATCTTGATATTTTCAAATAAAAAAATCTTCTTGAAAATAAGTGAAACAGAGGGGAGTGCGGTACCAGATCAAGAAAAAAATTACCTTTAGGTACTGTTGAGCAATTCAAAAAGTGGGAGCAATTAGAAAGAGTGAAGTGGAGCATTTCATGAGCTTTAAAAGAGTTTTTTAAGCTAGAAAACTCTGATTTTATCATATTGGAACAGAGGTATTCTAGCACAGTTTTGTGTTCAGTAGCTTTCTACCTCTTGTGTTTTTAGAGATTTTCCAGAAACGAGGAGACATTACAAAGGAATTCTGTATGACTTCATTACACCATTTCACTCTGTCATTTACGTGTTACCGTGACTGGTTGCGTGTGGCCTCCGCCACGTTTATCCATAATTATACCATACATGATAACATTCCTGTCTGACTCTTTGTTTTTTTTATTTTTGTTTTGTTTTGTTAAATGTTTGGATAGTCTGTTGTTGTTGTGGCTGTTCACCTATTTTTCGGGGAATTACATCAGAGTATATTATTCATGAACTGGCTTCCCAGAAATAACCACACGTTTCATGCGGCTTTTCCTAGCGTCAGTCTGTCATTCTCCAAAAAATGTGTGTTTTATTGCGCTAATTAGTCTGGCACATACGTGCGAGCCCATGTTATTATTAAAGTCAGCAAAATATGCCTGACTGAATAGGAATACCTATACAAGTGCCAAGCATGCCTTCACAAAAAATTCAGATTGGCTTTCCACTGATTATTCACATGTGGCGTAACAGGTTAATAAAGTCAATGGTTTAAGTAGTTTGGTCAAATCATTTCTTCTCAGGTTGCGATAATAATAAGCGAGTGCAAGCTGAAATTGTTAGTTGTATGGTAAGTACTAGTCTCACTGCAGTACGATATTGCCAGATTTTTTCAGGGAAAGGGGAGCAACCACAATATTGCCATTATTATTATTATTAAACCGATAAATATTTCAAAGTGCAATCCTATTAAAAATTATTTGATCTCAGGAATCCTAAAACGCTTATGCTGACCAGTACATGCGACTGGACTGGTTCAGGTGCAACTGTTGTCAAGCAAATGAAGATGTTAATATGATAGGAAACACATGATAACCAGCAGTATCAAAGTAGAAATTTCTGGAAGCTTTATGTTATCTCTTGCACTATTTAAGTGGTACGCTGCTGTAGCAGCTGCAGTGTGGTAACAGCATATGGCTGCGTTAAGTATTAATACCACGATTATCATAATGATTGGGAAAGAATTTTGGTTTTATTTACAATAATTTAAACTTAATTGCCCTCCACAAAAAACCAAACTTTCCTGGTGGAAACTCCTACTCAAGGGGATATTTGATCTTCTATCTCTGGAAGAATTTTAAACAACCGAGTGTACTAAAGATAAAGCGCAATGTGATCCAATCGACCGCGTTCCAGGAACCGCTTACGCATTTTTGGATACCTACTCAATTGGATTATATTACGGAAGCACATAAAATATTTCATGGATTTGTTATTTTTCATTTATCTCGGAAAACAATTGCATTGTCTGGCGGTTTCAGAATGGGAAAATGGATTGAATCACTGCGACAGGTTACTCACTCTGGCTTTCTCTTGTTTGTTTAACAAATTGCGAGGGAAGCCAGAGCAGTCTGGGTGTTTTTTTGGAAGAGTTCCACTTGCATGCTAAATGCTACACGCATGATGGAAGTAGCTGAAAGTTTATAAAAACATTCTCTGTTGCAAAAAATAGATTCTACAAATTACTACTATTACACGCGGTGGTTACAAGGGAATACGGAAGCACTTATTTTCCCTTTCATGGACATATTGTTTCCAGGAATATTTTTGGCTTTGGTGGTGGACCAGTTTGGCTTCGTCCAGTCGACATTCAAAGAGGCATAATAATCATAGATTAACAACTTCGTTTTCTATTATCAAATCGCATGCCATTTTCAAGGGAAACAAATCTCAATACTTTAGAACTTCCATTTCGGTTTCATTTTTCAGCTTTTGCTAAATTAAAACCGTGTGTGTTTAGGAATTTCATGTGATGTCAGATCTGGGCTCACGCAAAGTTACCTAAGTAAAGGACCTTGTCTGTTGCTGAGTTTCCTCTGTGATTTGGTTTCGTTTGAAAGGAAAACTACCATCGTCCACCATCTTTTTCCATGAATTTACGTGCCAGTCTTCCCCTTTTATTATTTTAGTATTTTACGCGAATTCCACGACCTCGATGCTGCGGAGTAAGATTGTGCTTCAAAAGGAGTAATATTTTGGTAATTGCGCATGTATGGTCGGTCACTGCTCTTATAATTTTTGCTTTCAAGGTGCTTTTAGAAGTACATCATAAACTGAATATGAATATGTCTACTAGTAAAAAAAATATGACAAGCCTACTTCCGCATATCTCGCTTTCGGAGAAGAGTTTAAAACTTAATTATCGCTTGAATGTACTCAAATATGGTTTCCCCTGGGAAATTGTGACTTTGTCAGTTTCTTCTGTCGCAAAGAAAAACTGTCGAGAGAAACGATTCTTGTGAATTTTTCGTGCACCCCAGAGTAAAAAGACTTTATAAAATGAGATGTATGATGTCCATTAAAAGTGATTTAAGGCCTGCCAAAAGAAGAAAGTTGAGAAAAGTAGGTTTAAGTTTTTTTTGCAAAAGTTTTAACTTTGTTTCTGTAGACATAGATAAAAATACTTGGGCGAGGAGTAGTTCATAATATGCACTCTTTATCAAATCACATTTGTCGCCAATTAGGTTTATATACATACATACGGTGTGACCCTGCATCATGAAGAAGATTTTTGCAAACAGCTTTTTACTCCACTAATTTGCAACTTTTTCGATTAATTGGATTCATATTTGCCATAATTTCTAAGCATGCAAGCGAGTACGTACGGCGGCTGTCGTCGAATCAATATTTTCTTGGAGAATGAAAAAGTTTATTTAGGGGAATTTCAGAATTTGCCAATTTTATAAAGTGCGGATTTTAGTGAAAATCTGTTCAAAAATAAATACTGCAAATGAATAGTTGCCCGTATGGTCTACTTTTCCCGGCGAGGGTGTGTCGATAGCCTTGGGCAAACTCAGGATGAAGAAAAAAAGAACAACATAGTAAAAAGTAGGTATATGTATTTCCGCTCATTCATTTAATTTTCTCAGGACAATTCAAACAAGGAGAGATTTTAGGTGAAAATGGTTTGGGAGGACGCATGCATAAATAAAAATTCCGCTCGAAAATCTGCAAATCTAGCTTGAGTATTTCACCACCGATAATTTCCAAAAGTTTTGACACACTTATCTCTTGCTGTCCATACATGCATATACAACCGAGTGTGGTGAGCAGGCTGTAATTAAAAGCACGGCAGTTTTTCATTAGACCGCAATTCAATTAGTTTATTTACACGGAACGTAGCAATTAGTGTATACATTAGCCTCAAACCAAATTTCCGAAATGTGTAGCTAACAGTTATGAAGGACTTCGAAGCTTTGTAGCCTGCCACTGAAATCAATATGAGACTGGATTTAGTGGAGCGTAACCGCATCAAAATTCTTATTGATAAGTTGATTTTGTGTTTTGCACTCAAAATGAAATATGTACCTATATTCGATGTGGCAGTGAAACAAGATTTCCTGCCTTCTCATCAGATATTATGGAGCGTGTAATTAAGACCCAGACGGTTCCAAGAAAACCGGAAGGGTTGAAACTCCGGAAGTGAGAGATTGAGTGCAGCAGTAAATCTGTTGCACACTTTTAGTCTCGGTTTAAGGATGCTTCGCGGAAGTTTTGGTTGGAAATCAAGGCCAAAATCTCCAAGAAATCGAATGGTAGACATTGATGGAAAAATAGAATTTTATTTATAGAGACTCCTCCGGATTAATTATTTTGTCACCCTCTCATATCTATTTTTGTCGTTTTCCGTTCTTCCCAGCCAAAGTTCGAGATTTGGAAAAGACAACGATCGCCATCATCATCGGAGCCGGATCCGCCGTGCTCCTCGGTTTCATCTCACTAATTGGGTTCATCATCCATAGAATCCGACACCCCATTAGTAGCGTTGAGATAGAGAAATCGTTCAGCCGCGAGTTTGGTTCCACGCGTCGGGGCTCCGGTAATGATGAATTGTACCGCAACGACTCGAAGAAAGGAGGCAATCCAGGAATGGAAATCCCATTTACTTCCACAGCCGACTTTGACGAAGATGGGGATCCCGACATAATCCCCACCTCGAAAAATAGTACGTTCAAAACGTTCCTTTCCAAAGCTTTACCTTTCTTCTTTTCTACTTCTTTTTTATAACTTCATTATTATTATCGTCATTATCATTACGCATTGTTACCGCTCCTCTGCTTTACATCTGTGTGCATCACTTCTTGTCTGTGTGTTTCTCTTGTTATGTCATATTGTGCTCAATGCATTACTACTTATATTTTTCCCCTCGTTTCATGCAAGACGTTATCCCGTGTGTTACCGTACGTTTTTTTGTGTGTTTCCCTTTTTATACTATTCTGTGATAAAATCATTCCGTTCTGTGAGCATTGTGTCTATATTTGTTGTGTTGGTTCTTTAATAAGCAGTCATCAGAGAATTTCTTTCCTGTGTTCAGTCTTGTTCTATGTGTGTATGCATGAAATTGATATCATGTTACTTATTATTATGTGGATTAATATTCTAAATGTATTCAAATTACAAAAAAACTCCTTTTTTGTACCTCGTCGTATGCCTTGTTTCGTTTGGAATGAATGAGTTCCAGAGTAATTCAGATTATAAATGCTTCGTTACTTTTTGTCCACACGTGAAAAAAACCAATATTCAATTTCCGTTTTAAATGATTCCCTCACCAAAATTTTGAGCTACGATAAAAAACCAACAAAAAATATTTTTGCTCAATATTTGTTGTGTTGGTTCTTTAATAAGCAGTCATCAGAGAATTTCTTTCCTGTGTTCAGTCTTGTTCTATGTGTGTATGCATGAAATTGATATCATGTTACTTATTATTATGTGGATTAATCGTTACTTTTTGTCCACACGTGAAAAAAACCAATATTCAATTTCCGTTTTAAATGATTCCCTCACCAAAATTTTGAGCTACGATAAAAAACCAACAAAAAATATTTTTGCTCAAATACGCATGAAATTCTAAATATAATCAGAGGACCGGCTTCTCTTGCCATTCAATGTGGTATTTTTGTTCAATTCAATATTTGTCTTTTGTAGTCAAGCTCGGTTGGATTATTAATTAGTCACCCTCTGATTCCTTTTTTCCCGTCGTACTAAGCGACAGCTATAATAAAAACAGTGAAATGAATGCCATCAGAATAATTTTTTATGCGACTGTATGAAAGGTTGATGAGTTGCGACAAGGTAAAGTCAATTTTGTGTGACAATGATATGCGGAAATTACACCATGGAACCTGTCGTTGAGCAAACGATAAAAGTGTAATTCATATCTACTAGATGTTTTTTGCATTGAATGGAAGAGGAAGTCAAAAAAATATTTCGTAAAACCACAAAATTGAAAGAGACCACAGTGTAATTTTAATTACTGTTTGAGTCTTCAGTAAACCGATACGGATTTCATGATGGAGAAGACTGAAATCTAACTTGACATAATTCCTTTTTGTCACCCCTCCAGTGAAAAAAAAACTTTTCAATTTGACATCTCCGTATTCCAAGTTGTGCGATATATATATTCAAATTAGTTGCGCCAACTAAGCTTAATTAATTGTGACATGCATGCAGTTTCTTGGAAGGACGACGACTATGCACTTCTCTCTCGCTGTTTTGAAGGGAGAAACAAAAGTTTTGACAAGGCTTGCTGATTAAGAGCTGCATGAGGGTGCATGAGTATAAAAAGTTACTCTTTATGGTAAAATGTCATTATCTTGAGAAGTCTAGCATGTTATGCATGTATGTATTATTGGTGGAAACGTATTATGTAGCTTTTCTCGTTAAGAAAAAGTAGATTGAATTCTGAGCTAGATTATAGTTCGCTTTTTAATGCTTAGTTAATACTCTGCTATTTGTGAAGGCTTAAGTGGCTACTGTCATTTGTAATATGTCCCCCAAAAATAGGCTCCTGTGTTCGATCCGTAACTCCAAACACAGGAAATTGTAGTAGTTGTTGTTGTTGTGTATATACTTTCCCTATTTTTTGTACAAAAAATCCTTGGAAAAAAATCTACTCAGACGAGAAGGAAAGACTTTTTTTGTGTGCAATTGTAATAATTTCCCTTCCACAGTCAAAGCCGCAGCAATGGGCTCTGTGTACTCAAGGCTGAGCAATGGAGAGATTAATCAACGATACGCACAAGGCCCAGAAAAAATCCCACTTCGACCTATGGATCCTGACCTCCCAGTTTCCATGCCATGTGCTGCCTCCGGTGCTCCAGCAGGAGACCCGTACGCACTAGGCCTCCCAAATTATGCCACTTTTAGGGGGAAACCTAATGGGTTGGGACTTAAGGTATGCCTCTTTTTTATAACAGAGAGAACAAATAATCTAGAAAAAAACAGTAGCAACAACCTTCGGAAACCTAAATACAACTTATTGTATTTAAAACACTCAAAGATAATAATAATATCGCTAGTAACGTTTGGCCGTATGAAAATGTACTTCTAATTAGTATGTATTGAAAGATCACAACAAATTTTGGAACATAAATTACAACTAAAGCATTTCATCCACATGCGTGCTCAACTTTAGTAGGCAGTTTAGGCATTTATACACTAGCTACTAAGCTATGATTTTCACAATCAATAACGCACTTCTGGTTACCACCCACACATTCTGATATACTGACTAATTTGGTCCAGAACAACATAGATACGTGCAAATAATAATGTACTCCTTTAACTGCTGCTACTTTCCCTATAAATTAATTTAACCATTTGGTAGCATTTGTTGGTGCTCGTAAATAAAGGAAACCATCAGCTCTATTCAATCGGCATCCACGCATTCACTAAAGAACGCTGAAATGGCGAGCTGGAGATTAATGGACATTACATAAAATGTAAATTGTTTGCGTAGTTTGGTCTTTGTAACACGATAAATCGGCTGCTATCTACCGCGCTCTGCTAGCTCAACAAAACCCAAAACATACACAAAAGGTTAACATAGATAAGCGTAGAAAATTAAGTATTTCACCAGTAATCATTAGACTGCGCCTTTGTAACAATTTGACTCATTGCGACCATCTAAAATAATAATCAAGTAATGATTTGATAACACCGCAAATGCCAAATATCCGCTTGAATGTGATACTACCACTTTCTTGGCTGCCTCACGATGACAATACTACTCTCAATCTAATTCAACAATAGAGACCTGATTGCTACGTGCTGAGTACTGACCCAAGATCAGCATCCAACCAAACCGTCAGCCAAGAATAAAAACAATTTTCTGTTCGTTCGAGTTACATTACATTGAATGTGATGTAACCATTTCCCTACGTCGTTAAAAATAGGTCCTTGTGTGTAGCTTGTTGTAATGAATGGCTATTACATATTATTCGCAAAACAAATGGGAGAGTTTTGTCCAGGACTGCCATTTCCTGAATGGGTATTCTAACATCCATCCGTGGGACCTCTCATTGATGTGAAAATTTACGAGTTGCTCTTGTTGTATATAATGATCCAATTGAGTAATGAACGGGTGTACAAACAGGAGAAAAAGGTCATCAAGAGTGTTCTCTGTGTGTAAGTGTGGGAATTGGGGACGGCAGCGCACACATTGCAATGCTCGGTGAACGAGGGTAGTGGTGGTAGTGATCTAATCGTATTAATCAGGTTGTCGGAGGATTGTCGAATTTGTTTGGTCCTTAATGTCTGGTTGACCGCAGCTAAATGAACTCTTTTTAATCAATGACAGCTGGCAGAAGTACATGGCGCAGAGGGAGGACGGTAAAATACCTCATTTTCACCGTCTTTCTCTCTATATATAATAATATTTATGTACATTGTATGTGTAAATCACATTGGGCCGAAAATAGAGAAAACCAGTTTCCACTGCATCGCACCACTGATTCCTTTGTGACCCTTTTTTGCTATCTCAGTTTGTTGAATGAAAGTAATATTGTAATTTGGAGTGAACTCGTTGTCTTTACTGAAAGGAGGGAATTGTGCCCAGTCTTGTTTTTACAAAAGGACCAATCAAATTGCAGGACCACATTTTGTACTTAAATGTGTTTATGTCTTTTGTAAAAAATAGAGCCGACATATGTATAAGATACGTACCATACCATCAGAGAAATGTAGGTAACGAGAAGGAGACCGCGTAAAGGACAAGGTTCACTAACAACCCAACTTTCACTTTTGATGGCAGTTATCTGCGAATTGAAAAGGATGGGTAACTCTATGAGACTTGAAGAGGTGGGTGGTGGTGGTCACCGATTAATTGGTTAACCGCCATAGCGGAAATATATTCATAAAGTGTATTTATGTTTCTAGTAAGCATACACCATAAAATACATAAACACTATTATTTCTGACACAAACTATATGAACCTAAAAGTTTGCAAAAGGATAATGAGAATTAAGTTCACATCAGCTTCAACACTATCGAAGTATACAGAAGCGCTTGAGGGTTGATACGCACGTATCATGTGACCTTTGATATAAAATGCCAAAGTCTCTTAAATCAATTTTTTAATGTATGTAATTCTAATACATGTTTTCATTCTATTATTATTTTCATCATGTCGTCCTGTCTCATCTCATCTGCCATTTCACCGGCTTTTTTTGCCAATCTTTGTGTGAAAAAACGGGGAAACTGTAATCGAGCAGCAGCAGCAGCAACAGCAGCTTCAACAACAACAAAGGCAACAACAGCAACCCAGACCAATGGTGAGTTCTTCTTCGACTAGCTTTCATCATGGGAAATCCTCGACGATTGTTGTCAATATTGATACGAGACTAATCGGCCAACAACTCGCATCCAATCAACTGCCAGAAAGCTGTGTCTAACCGCTTTTCTTTCTCCTGCTGACTGTCGACTTTCCCTTTCCCGACTTTTCTGCTTTCATCGTCTTCAGGTACATCAAATTTTTACTGGTGTCTATTTTAAGATGGATAGTAATACGATCGGGATTACTTTTTCTAGTTATCTTATAGCTATGATTAAAAATTATAGGACAATGATATTCTATATATAATATGTGCATACATTCATGATTTTGTAATGTAGGTAGTTTATTCGAGAGTGCCCCAAAAACCTTCGCTTCCCAGTCAGCACCAAAAACTTATCTTTTTTAAATCGGCATCTCTTCAATAATTCGTAATACCCCTTGTTTACAAAATGCCGTGGGAAATTAAATATATATATGGTAAGACTATTTTTTTTTCATTTAGTTACCAAAATACGGGCAAATATATATTCTTCGGGTAATAATGTACGTTTATCAATTCAAGATAACAAAAAGGATTAAATCGAATGTCTTCTGATTCAGTAGCCACTCAGCAGAGAATTCAATTACAATATTTTTCCTAAATGTAAGATAAACAAGATTTTTTTGGGAAGTTTCTAGGTATTTATGCCTCATTAATTGATGTGCATTTGGTTTTATACTTAGAATGCAAATTCATAGCAAGGAAGAAAGACAAAA
This sequence comes from Troglopedetes dispersus, assembly GCA_027744215.1. Classification (NCBI taxonomy): domain Eukaryota; kingdom Metazoa; phylum Arthropoda; class Collembola; order Entomobryomorpha; family Paronellidae; genus Troglopedetes; species Troglopedetes dispersus. The sequence continues at coordinate 30,623 of JAHZNF010001858.1, forward strand.
AACTAATAATTTTGTTCATAACTTTACTGGTTAATATAATGTTTCAAGTTTACGGGTACATTTTATACTACGAAATTTTACTAAACTTATATTATAATCTGGGTGGGGAGCGCTTGGCATTGTAGTACGGGTAATCTTGAACTTTGAGGTGGCTCTTATCAGGTGAAAGTTGCATTGAGAATATTTTGCACTCAAGGTCAATTGTTAGATACTCTAAATTATTTATTCGTGAGACCTCATATGCGTTACCATTAACATTGAGGAGCTGACACGTGTGTGATTTGTAAATCTAAAATTAGACAAGAATCCACCTTCTGAAGAAACTGTTTGTGGTTATGATTCCCCGAACAATTTGCTCAGTGGTGGAATGAAGATCATTCATATATTTTTGAAGTAAACTGTTCTCTGCATCCTTGTTATGATTATTACTGCGGTTTAGCTGTCCCATCCCATCCCACATTATGATTATGATTATTATTCTGAGAAGGATTATGGAAGCGTGTGCACATGCATCATTGGATTAACGCTGTTTGTAAAAGTATAAATGAGACGGAGATGCTGAATGGGAAGTGAGGCGTGAATGAAAGCAAAGGATTTGGAATAGATGTTCTATGTAATACTACGAAGAACCACTTCATTTGCACATTTGTGCTCATCATCAACATCGCATAAGCGATATAAGTGTGAAAAGCTGTGTGCATCCAGTGTGCATCACTTCCCGGTTAACGCAGCCACCAAGAAGTGCTTATTTTATTTACTCTCTTATTTAAATTCAAATTGGTACTCTTGTAGATGATATGACGTGTAGCTGCACACACTGTGAGCGCCTTTCAAAGGCAATACAATTTTTGTTTATGATGATTATCAAAGGGGCTCCTGCCATTTCCCAAGTTGTTTGATTCATACGGAAAAGGATGTGAAAGCGCGAGTGGGTTTCGGTTGACTAGTAGAAATATTATGCACAATTATTGTCGTCGTTGTTGTGTGTATGCGCTCTATTTATTGTCATCGTCACCATCATCCTTCCGCGGAGGCTGGCGATGGGACATCAACAACTGTGGTTTTCCCCTTTCGACAGTTTTTAAATTTTCTGAAGCACATGCATGCCAGCACCTACAGCGCTTTCGGTTCAAATCCTACCCAACTTAACCCGACGAACAACAATAATGGATGTTATTTTTATTATTACATTTGTGTGTGGCGGTGCATTGACTCCAACATATCTCGGAGAAATGACAAGAGCCTTCTCAACAAAAACCTCTAGCGACACACACACAGCAAGCAAAGCTTGCGACAAGAGAAAATAGACAGCTTTCAGAAAAAAATGTTTCCTAGAAAGCACAAGCAGTAGCGGTTATGTTTTGCGTGTGTGTTGTTGCTGCAGTGTATAGCTGTTGTAATTCGGGAAAAGAAGAGAAAGTGAGTGAGTCAGTAAAAACAACTGCTGGGAGCAATAATGACGCTGTTGCTATTTCAGTTACGATTACTTCATGCAATTCAATGGGTTCGTCTCTGTGATGAAATCCAGATCTTTTTTTGCAGCACAATATCCTTCCTTCAGTTTCCCTCTAGCCTGAGATTGTCTACTACTGCATAGTAGTTACAACATGCAGACAATTTGAGGAACCCCGGCACAATGTTTTGTTTGTGTAGAAGAATTGTGCACAAATGTTATATTTATTTTTCAGCGATTTACACATTTAACATCCTCGTGCCCTCCAGATTCATTCATTCCCATCTTTTTTTCGGGGAAAGGGTACTTGCAATTCGGGGAAATTATGAGAGATGTGCTGGTACACACACATACACAAAGGAAGAACGAGAAACATGCAAAAAATGTATTTCATGAGCATCATCAACAACATCAAACGTGAACAAGATCTTCTCTTCAGCTTTCATTTCTTTGGGGGAGATATTTTCCATTTTCCTTCGGAAAACTCGCCAAAAATAGGACCCTTCGTTTTCAGTAGTAATCTTATCGAGCTAAAATCTAAACGTATATTATATGTATATGTATACAAAATACAATATTTTCCTCACAAAGTTGAAACATAAAAAGGGTGAAAAAAAAGTTTCACTCTTTTTAACCAATTGTTTCATTCCTGATGGCAGAACACCTTCAAAAATAAAAATAGATAACTACATCCTGGAAAAAAAGTAAATGCATTTGGGGGGCTCCAACGATAAGATTTTTTTGGAGCATTACCATGTCTCTATTTGTGTTTGTACTTACGCGTCACCACGACCATTTTTTGGATCAGTTTATGGGACCCCAATGCCACCGTTGCAGGCAAGAATAAGTGTCATTCTTTCCGCCATCATATCATCCATGGGCACAGAGGAGAGAGGAAAACAGCCATTCCGTCTGCGTCAGTAGATCAGGCCAAGACCCCCCAAAAATACAAGAATTTCCTTCCGCTGAAAAAGTTTGGTTGAGAAACTGGCGATTATTTCAGAAGGAAAAAATATAAATGGGAATTATAGGAAAAAATAAAAATAAAATAAAAAATCCTTGAAAAAAAGGGACAAAAAAGATGATGACATTATTTTGAACGAATGTGTCTGGATCCGTGCGCACGGGAAAGGAAAGCGGATGGCAGGCGAGGTGAATGCTTGAGGAAAAAAAGAAGGATTGAATGAAATAGGAAAGTTATAGGAATTGGAGCGCTGGTGGTGGTGGTGGAGAAAGGAATAAAAGCGAAATATTATTGGAGGAGTAATGTAATTGCAGTTGCAAGGAAGCATGAACTTAATGCAGAGGGAAGCCGTACTTGGAGACAGGGAAGGAGTTAACAGAATTGTGTGTGTATTCCGTTCCCTTTTTTTAAGAAAAAAAAGAGGAGCTCCAATTGCCATTGTTATTGCAGCACTTATACTTATCTGCCAACATTATTACCACATGCGTTACGTGCCATTGCCTATATGCAATTGCGAATTCTTGATGAGATTACTCACTACTGAGATGAGGACGAAGAAACGTCTTATTTTCTTTCCTGTCCTATACGACTCAACTGAACCGTCATCACATCACCATCGTCATCACCGCCTTTGGAGAGTTTCCTTCATTTACTCGATTCAGATCTTGAGTCGGCCGGAGAGAAAAAGGCTTAAAGAAAAACCTCCCAGAAATTTTAGTCTTTCCATATCCGATTTTTTTTTCGTGTGATACGCTTCTTAAAAATATATTGTGAAGGGCTTACACACATGTAGCAACCTCATCTTCATTGCGACATGTGAGTGAGCTGTAAGTAAACATTCGTTTCGCTTCGCATCGCTGCAATGATAGGCTTTTTTTCGTCGCTGATATTTGCGCATAAAAAAGTCTGGAGATGGAAACGACGAAAAAGAGTCGTTCTTGTGTGAAATGGCGGAATGAAGAACCAAAGATCGGATCGTGGATACTTGGAACGCAAACATTCATGAATGTTTGCTGGATGTAATTACTTGTATGAAGGTACACTCGATTTTTTGTGAAGGAGATTACGTACTTGCCGTAAAAATAAAAAGAAAAGTAGAACGATTGATTGCCAGTGTCGCCGCAAATATTCATAATAATATCGACATGGGATGACCTTCTTTCCTCATTTAAATATAATGAGTGTTCCCTACCAAAATACTTCCGTAGGTATAAGTAGACTATAATGCGCCCATTTCTTCTAAAAGTAAATGTCTTTATTTTCGATCATTTTAGGAACATGGTGAGGAATCACAAGAACTGTTTTGTCGGCGTTGCTTTCAAAATCGTCTCTTTATATTGCCTGCAGTGTAGTAGCACGTCATGTCATGCACACAGGAAAACGTATGATATGATCACTCATTTTTTGGAGTCTATAAAACAAGTAAGAGAATGAGTGAAAGTATGGGGAAAGTTGTGAAGTCCTAAAAATTCTTTCATTAGAGATAAGACAAGGAATAAGAAAATGTGAAGGGGAGGACAGAAGTAATGATTATGATGAACCCAGACTACCATCTTTCTCCATTGCAGTGCGTTTCCCCTTTTCTTTATTCCAATGGAAATGCACACGACACCACTGCACCCAACACATTTTTATTGCTCCTATAAACAAGACACATAATAATCGGGAGGAACGAGACGGTTATAAATATAAAGCAAAAGGACAGGTTTCTCTCAGAAAATTTCGTCAACCTTTTCTGTCTCGTGCTTGGTATCTCCTGAAAAGTTAGTGCTTTTGGTGGTATGCGTACGAGGATAGTATTTCCACGAAACCCAAGTTCGCCAACCAGTCCCGAAATTGAGTAACTTATGTTCTCTACGTTTCACCAGAATATTCTTGTTAGGACTTAATTTGTAAATGAGGCTCAGAAAAAGAAGGGTCTAAACGAGAGGATTAAGTTCATTTCGTGATGCTGATGATGATTGATTTTTTTTTGCTCGTGTCGACTAATGACTTTTTTCATCCTTTAAATGCATTACTCGAAGGAAGCTACCTATTCATGTGTGCCAAAAAAATTAAATCCGTGTGCATGTCACAATCATACCGTTAGCACTACACACGTGTGTGCTCTTTGTTGAGGAGCAACAGTTTACGAAAAAAAAAGTGTACGCATGTAGAGAAAGGAAGAATTATTAGCAGTCTTAAAAAGTGATTCTTCTTTGAAACATGATAAAACGCATCATTACTTCTCCTCTCGTTTTTTTCTCCCTGTTTTATGATCTTGGAAACAGCAATAATGCGTCGATTTTTAGACAGTGCACTCTTTTATGTACGCATGCCCTATGAACGCGCACAACTCGCCACTACTACCATTACTATCGTAGTTACCATTATGTTCTCGAATCATTAGCCAAACATGCTTCTTTTTTTCCCTTTCCCTTTAAAAAAACTTTTTTTTTTCTTCAACTTTACACAGAGAAAGTGAATTCAATCGTGCATGGCATACACTTCTTTTTTTATCGGATGTACTATTCTCATATACATATGCATCTATGTTGGAGGGACTCTGAAGTGCTGATACTTTACTCATCTCATGCGGAATAAAATAATGGCTTACGTGTATACACATTGTCGATCGCGAATCCAGAGTAGTAAAAAACAGATTCTTGGAAAGGAGAAGAACGCGTTTTCACTCCAACTTTATGGTGCACATTGTACACACACTGTTTCGACAACAATAATATTGTTTTGAAACCCAAGCCCTATGGGTCTTATATGCATCTATAAAAGGGTAAAGAGAGAAATAAAACTAGGTGAAGTAACCACATTGTTTCATAGATTTTAGGGAACTAGATACAAAAACATTCTCAAGTGTTTTTGGTTGGAAGTTCACTCACGACACTCAAACTTATTTTTTTGGTATTACATTTTAGCCTCATTGAATTTTGCCACAAAAGTACTACAATGCCATGTGTGTTCCTGCAAGGAAAAATATTCAACTATAAATGTGTCGTACTACTAATCGTGTTGTTGTAGTTAGAACCTAAGTAGGTTAATCTTCAAATATGCATTTAATCTTAATATGTTTCAAGCATTGGACTTATACGAGTATACTGTAGAGTCTAGGAAGGATATTTTTGGAATGACTATAACCTACAAAAAATGGTAGCATTACAATGAAGATTAATAATAGGCCATTAATATGTATTTATGTATAAATTTACATTTGCTTTCTCCATTATTAATTGAGGTTTTATATATTCTACCGTGCTGCTTGTATATAAGCATGCAGCTTTGGGGCAAAAACGTTCATTACTGAAAGACTCATAAAGTAAATAGGAACACAGGTACTTTTATGGTGAGTCATAAATAGCTATTTTCCCCATGTCAAAATCTTAGTCAAACTTAATAGTATAACATTACAAATCTTAATGTTTCGCTTTGACTGCACCAAAAAATATTAGAGGAACTCTGGCTACGTACGAAGCCCTTATACAAACCACAACCGCAAGGGTTCATTAGTACACAAATTTACAATTTTGGAATTCATATAACGCCATATGTAAGTGTATTCTCATATACAATACCGGTACTGACATTACAATCCACTGGAACCTCAACAAAAAAAATTACACTCACGCACTTGGAAAAAACCCCTTGGGAGTTCGAGATGATGACAAGATGACATATAACGTATGTGTATTTCAACTTAAAAATTGAAGATGACATTACACGTACAACGACAACAGATTTGATGTATGTAGCTTTAGAAAATATGAACCACACGGTCTGATATTGTATAAGGAAATCTTATTTGGATACAAGAACCCTCATTTATTTCCCTGAGCTGTGCTGTTATTATTATGATAGCATTACAAGCTTCAACATGTTCGGGACATTCATGTAAAAAAACAAAAAAAAATCACTTCAAAAAGTTTATTGTATGCTCCAGTTCTTTAGTAAATCATAAGATAAAGCATAAGACAATGTAATAATGTACACAAGTTTACGCTGAACGCCTGATATTTTTAGGTGAATTTTCCTATTTGTGGATAGGGTTGACCGAATAATCGTAACTAGATTCGCAGATGTTCACGACACTGTACGTATGATCTCTTTTGCGCGTGGATGTTAACAAAAAAAATTGTATTACTTCTTAGCTACATTGTAGATGTCCGTAGCTCTATAGCTTGTTGTAGATATTACCTCCAAAAATTGTACATTTCCCGAAACGTGTGATGCAACAAAAAAAATTTTGGTACAGAAGAAAAGCTTATTATGTGCATTTATGCATAGCTAATCTAAAAATAATGGTGTAATGTATAATGATCTTCCCCTCTTTTCATACTACTCGACTATCACCTCCACATTTATGGCCCATCATTGCATTAGAGTACAGGTGGAGGTGGAGGCACTACTGCAAAACCCATTACACTATTCTAGGATGATACATGTACTGTACATTAATGACGTAAATGAAATTATGAAACTTAAATAATATGTTAGTTTAGTAGAATTATGTAAAACTGTTTGTATTTATATTGACATAATAAGTATATAAAAATAGAGATAGATGATTTTTTGTCCTTTTTCTGAACCAAAAGAAAATATTCCTATCTCTTGTATAATAAAAAATGTCTTTGAAGTGTTTACGCATACCTAAACTCTACGTTGTACAAAGATAATGAATATTTGCAAAGAACAGGAAAATTACAACTCTTACGTGTGTAAATTTTATGTATACTATTGTAAATTGAGAAAATGAGAAAAAAAATATAAGAAATTCCAGGAAAAAATGCTTCTGATTATTATGCATTGGTGGTGACGCGTGTAATTTATGTAAAAACATGATTACATGAATAAATGACATTATACAAAAATTGGGTTTGAATAAACTTTTCTGATTATTTGCGCACATTCATCAGATTACATTATGGTTTGAAAAAAATAATGATTCCAGAAGTTACCCCTGCTCCCGCAACAAGTACTGTTACAGCATAATTATCTTCTAAGAAGAGATAAACAGATTTAGCCGGATGGAAATTACCGGGAAAATACTTTGAATAAAGAGCACTTAGAAAAATAATTTTTATATTTCTTCTTCACTTGTTCATCACACGCCTGACGAAACACATTTAGATTGGCATGATGGGTGTGCAAATTGCTTGTTCTATGCTGGTTCCTTTGATTATAACATCCTCCCGATTCTACAACAACAGACGTGCTGTTTCATATAATTTTCCCAGGTAAGTTTTTATTAGAAGAATTGTGCTTAAATGCCTAAACGAGAAGGGTAATATGATTTTCCTTGAACAAGTACAACGAGATTTTTCTGATGAAACGGATGCTGCTGCTGCTTCTGCTGTTACTTCCACATGAGCAAGTTAATTTTTAAGCTTTTCCTGGAAAAAAGGGAGAAAAATGCTGTAATTCTTTCCCAGTTGTTTTCTTCCCTTTTTTTCTTTTTCTGTCATATCCCTGGCTCCTTTTTTGGCAGGTGTACCATTTCATGAATATGAGATGAATATGATGATGGTGGCAACAGCAGCACAACCACCACAAAAAAACGAACATTGATCTCAGAATTCAATTTGTGAAAAGAACTCATGCGTTTTTTATGTAAATGATTATGGAAATCTTGTCGCGCTTTCTGGTCTTCTTTCCTATTAGTCCCTTCTGTCGTGAAAATCTAAGTATGCAGGAAGAAAAAAAAGGAAGCTTTATAGAAACCACTATTACCTCTGTTACAACGATTATTACGTTTTTGGTTTGCTTCACTATATCATATTAACATCCACACACTGCTTTCTCCTTCCATTATTTTGTCATCAACCACATGTTCAAGTTGATATGTGTACATCAGAGCAGACGTGAAGTCTCCATAATTTTCCGGAGAGTACTTTTTTATGTAGAGGCCAACAGCATAATATTATTATTCCTGGGTGTGCACACATGATGATATGTTGCTGAAAATATGCATCGCAAGTATTAATACGATCCCTGGAAAATTTCCCGTCTTTTCTTGAACCGCCGCGCTTTCTTTTATGTAAGACCAGCATTCGTGGGATTTCATTAGACTTGTGACTAGCCTAATTCATAATATCATCATAATAATAAACTCTAATTTCATTTCATATATGGGTGCAGCCTTTGTTGTCTCTCCGAAGAAAAGGATTACATACTCAAATGAAATTGAGCTGCAGCCTTGCTTCTGAGATAAATATAACGGTTATCACAGCACAGCGTCTTGATAAAAAAAATCCCACTTATTGTCGCTATATTCTGACGTAAGATATGCTACATACATGCTACAGAAGAAAAGTGACCAGGGGAAAGATAACTATTTTGAGTTTCTGAAAAACTGATAATTGTTTAGTGAATCGATGAGCCAAGATTAAAAATTGACAATTGATTGCAGACAATACAATTTGTCCATGTGTGTAACTTTTGAAAGGGTAGGATTTGTGAATTCTTTCAAGTAAGTAACATATCCTCCAACATAACAATCAGTGAAATCCAATCTGTTATGAAATGCTTAGATATTTTGCAACACTTTGCTTTGGTCGGGCTTCCTAATGCGTTCAGTTATATCCCAAAGGGTTTTCTCAGAAAGACAACATGTTGGGACATCAATTGGCTGGGTTTCCACTCTCCAGACACAACCTGGAAAGTACTTCCAAATATTTTTCAAGCCAGAAGTAGGTAATGTGAACGACCTGCTAAATGTTCTTTGAAACATCAACAACCACCATCAAATTATGCCATGTGCGAAAGAATTTATTCAGTAACAATTTGTATGATAATGTAAATCCTTTATACACACCGTGTTCAAAAAAAATCTAAAATAAACTCAACTGGAAATCCCACACTATTGTCGTACGCGACGACGACCCTTCCCACAAAACGGAATAAAATATGGATGCATGGCAGTCTTGTCGAAAAAAAAACCAGAAAGGTCCAATCATTTTATTACAATTTTTGCCCTATAAAATCTATTTTACAGCGTGTTTTTACGTCGCTTGTAGCAAAGACATTCTTCTTTGTTACCCGTAACCCTTTAAAACATGAACAGGAATAGAACTATATTTTTTTCTGGGTAGACTCCATTATGTGGGTCAAATTTGTAAAGTGACGCTAAAAATCCAATACTCCACACTCAACCAGGACCACATTATGTCCCTAACGGACTTGCCTCAAAGAAAGATAACTCGCTGTAAAATATTCCAGTGGGGTTTGACTTTTTTCCTTGTGACCATTTTCTCCAGAAGCAGACTGGTTTTTGCCGGTGGTGGTGGTGGTGATGGTGGCAAAACAGCAGACATGAATTTACTCTTCTGTCGTCGATCCTCTCAATTCCGAATACATGTATGCAACATGCTTGCCAAGAAAAAATATGGAGAGATCCTGATAGAAATACCTTTTCTTCCAGCTTTAACACCAAAGGCTGGCAATATTTTCTCAAGTACAGGAAAAAGGTGATGCATAAATATTCTTCGAAAAGGAGGCTAAAAAAGAGTTTCCACCAGCCATACTTCAACCCTGATGTACGATGCAACAACCACATTATAAATCGGTTTCGAAGGAAGGAACATCCAAAGGAGTAAAGACAAGTTACACGAAAAATGTGCTCGTGGTGAAATATTTGAAGGGAAATTTTTTCCTTACCGGTATACTCACTTTGTAACTGTTTATAAACCTTATCATGATAATCATCAACCTCAGGTTTTTATGTCAAATCCTTGCCACTGCTGAATTGTCTCTGAGAAGTAAGAAGTATGCATGTGCCGACCTACTAAACCAGTGGCACAATATTGTTTCCTCCCTGCATACATAGTGTGTTCCTGAGGAAAAGATGAGGATAAAAAATTGCCAGTGTTCGCATCTCTCCGACATTGTAACCTTGCGTGGAAAGCATTTCAAATGGGTGGAGAGGTTAAACATAGTAATATTTTTACCATCACCTTTTTAAAAAAAAAACAAGCGAGTAAAAAGCAAAATGGATAGCAAGAGGCTTAAAGACAAGACCTTACATGTGCTACTATTTTTCACTGCAAAAAGGTCTTTTCCCAAATGATGTAAATCCCAGATCCCGGTTAATCTAAATATTTTGTATGCTGTAGTTCCATCACCACCTCATATAAGATTCTGAGGAAAGGGAGAGTTTTTTTGTGGTGGTTTTAAGAAAATAAAATATTCTCTGCCACTTCCGCTTTTCCCTTTACAACCTTCTCAACCTGCCTCCTACACGCGTTTGTTAAATGCCCTTTTTCGCAAAGAAGCAGAACGAGCCATACCTACATTCTGCGAGTTTATGCATAGATCCACCTTTTCATGGAAAAGGTTGGCTTATTGTGGACAACCTTGTAAATACTACAAGTGGGAATCCTCCTTCCTTTCAAATTTATCATCATCGTGGAAAAAAGAGCGCATTACAATTTTGAGCAGATATTTCTCTCCTTTTTATTCCATGAACTATAGTACTACCACCACACACACAGCTTCATGAGTGTCACCAAAGAATTTAAATTAGCCTGAGACAACAGCAACTCCTTCAAAATTCTGGTCGTACCTTGCCCTAGTGTTGTCCGTCACCACAGTAAAATGGTTCACCTACCAGCTACAAGACTAGAAAGTGTCTGAAGTCAAGAAATATGAGGAACATGGTTGTACATTATAGTCGTAATATTTTAAAGCTGCTTTATTCGTTCGCAATAGTAGTAGATTTTTTGTGAATCCTTATGATGGCAACGATAAAATTTACATGATCGCGATATGCTCTGTATGTCGTCAGCAGGACTACAACTCTTTGTTTTATGACCGGTCGGTCACTCCATTGTTGGGCCATTTATTCTTGTCCCGTTAAACTACACTTCTTTTTACTTACTACAAGAAAGTTTTATGTACACGACTCTTGAAGAAAAAGGAAGACAAAGAAGTTTTTTTGTGCCAACAGATGAAGATGATGATGAGTAGATCCATAAAAAAGAGGACGCTGTGTCGCACTCATTCACTCAAGTCACTCAGAAGCGGAGCAACTTTGCATTTTCATGAGACTCGAGTGTGCAAGAGCTGAGCACACAATGCCTAAAAAAAGTGTGTGTGGGGGAATGTATAAGAAGTAAAAAAAAGGAGAGGAGTAAAGTGATTTCAGTGGAAATACCTTATCATAACAACTATGCATAATAAATGGCGCCATCCCGTGCTCCTGTATGCTTTTTCTGCAGCAGTGTGTGCTCCACGATTATGTAAAAAGATGGGAAAATGGGATGTGCGGACTCGCCCTCTGAAACTGTTATTAATTTAAATGGCTGAGGATGGCACAGTTATTAGGGATAATTACGAGTTGACTTTACAATGATAACTACTACTTCGTCCATGAATACTCCAATGTAAAACAGTGGAGGAGGGAGGGAGACACACTGTACAAAATTACAAAATGGTTGTGCACACTCCCACTTCTACAGTACCAATCACACTATTTTTTCCAGTGGCGACTTGAGCCTTGTTTCAAAAACTTTTAGACACACAAAATTCTAATCCTTTTTCTTCTGTGTCTGTGAAGTAGGTATACTTACGTGTGTGAGCAAATAGGGATCATGGCAAAATGGTAACGACACTGAAGGAGCAACAACAGCAACCACTTTTTGCACTATTAGTAACCCTGTTACACACATTACATTACGAGATTATTATTACTACACGGAACACAAACGTTTATTATCATAAATGCTCCACGCTGCTTGTGCCGGCTACCGCCCATTCTATATAATATCTTACTTCCATTATCCGTAGTATTCCTCCACTTTGAGTGTAGATCACAAAAGGGCAGTAAAGAGTCTGAGTTGATGATGGTAAATAGTTGTTGGGTTGTAGTAATCGTAATAACATGTATTACACAAAAGTGGCATTACATTTGCCGAGCAAAAAATGCCCAGCTCGACTAACTGAATATGCATGAGTTTTTTTTAGAAATGCTTCTTCTTAAGTTGCACACACACAAGCCAGCAGCAACAGCAGCAGCTTTACCATCATCTTTCTCCAGAGAAGAAAGAGATTGTCTTAATGTCCCTTCACTACTACCATTCTGGAAAAAGTTTAAGAAAAAAAAAGTAAAAGTGAGCTCTTCAAATGAGATAATCCAGTCAACAAGAAGAGCAAACCGGAGAAAAACTTGTGCAGTAATGGAATGGCTTTGGTCACATCGCATCACCCAGAAAAAAAAACTTGAAAAAGAAAAACTTCCTTTACGATCTTCTTGAACCCAGCTAAATAAACAACAACAACAGCAGCAAAGAGGAAAAAAATCTTAATCTTATCTTGTCCCCTGTAAACAAGGCCACACACTAAGGACAAGGTAAGGAAAGGTTATCAGGAAAGTGGAATATTAAGCAAATATAATTGGAACAGGGAATCTCTTTACAGACCTTTTTTTCAAAGAAGCACAAATATAATTCCAGACCCGCTTTATTTTATTTGCCCACTTATGTGGATACATATAAACATAATTAAAATGAGCTTTGGACACAAATACATCCCGGTTCCTCTGTAGATTTTTTATGCAAGGATCTTCCCACACAATTTGTTATGAAAACATGGCTATGTATCATTAGTAATGACGTCACTTCAGCGAGACCATTGCAGAAAAATATCGGTTGAATAATTCTGTTGAACTTTCTAGTTAAATAGGGACTGGAGCTTAACAAAGTTCCCCAAGAAAAAAAAATGTATGCAGAAATGCTGTCCCTGTTTGCAAAATCATCGTTGTCGTCACCATAATCAAGTTTGTTCTTATCCATTATTGAATCAGCAGGCGGGTTAGTTGAAGGTTCTAAAAAAAAAGAAAGCACAAGATTATTTTGCTAATGCATGTTCAGTAGTACTGAGAACAGAGTACAAAAATCCGTAGGCGGAATTGAAATTTCATCCCCATCCTTACCCTTATGTTCCCAAACAAGAAGCCCAGAAATATGTTACATCTGAAACGAAAGTTGATGCGATCCAAAAATCAAGCAAGGACACACATATTATATTGTGACCGCTAATTTTGCGTTGATGTTAACTTTGGTTTGTTGTGGTCGAGTTAGTCTAATGTGTGTGATGGTGGTTGATATCAAATTTAGGGAAGAAGGAAAAAAACTTTTCGTTCTTCCCTAAATGGTAGGGGAAGTATTTTGATATATCTAGTTACCTATACACACTGCGCTTTTAGAAGAAGACATGTAGGTATAATGAGCTTCTATAAGGAAGACAGTTATGTTAAGAGAAAGTGCATTAGTAACCAAATGAGGGCTTCCAATCTCAGGGATTAAAGCAGAAATTGGAGAACTTGATGATGAGATAACACAAACCGGCCTGAGTTTATACACCGTCAAGCAATTAATGCATAAATGTGTACTGGTCGATGTCATGCCTCTAGATACGTAATATGCTCGAATAATTTGCAAACTGACGGGCAGAAGTGAGTAGAACTGCAGACATTACAGCTACAAGAAGTACTTTTAAAGCAGCCGGATGTCAGATCTTAGATCAAGCACATGAATTTGTATCGCTCTCGAAATATAGGATCAGGATCATGATTCCTTGAAAATGCACCCCAGACCATGCTGTATGACAATGAAGAAATAAGCTCGACCTAGATTTACTAGCTTTCAGTTAACTTTTAACTCATTAGACAAAGTGAAAAACAAACCAAAA
>JAHZNF010001859.1:0-17714 GCA_027744215.1 Troglopedetes dispersus
GAGAGGATTATTACATCGTCTAATGCCCAACATCATCAAAAATTGTTAGCTAGTCCATGAGAAATTGAGTAAGTGAGTAGTGGTGACTGGTGAGAGGAACCAGCTTTTTTTCTCTCTCTCTCCCTTTTGCATGTCACGTCAGCGTGTGTGCTCAAAAAGAAAATTTCTTCGCAACTGTGTGCACCCAATATTTTTCATGCCTACATAGGTATATGGCCACATTTAACCTTTTCCTCGCTACAGCAATGTCATTTCACCTGCTCCCTTTCTCGTAACAACTGTGCAGACACACATGGTACATTTCTGAAGAGAGGTGGCACCCAAAAAAATAGTGGTTTGAGTATACTAGAAGATCATTAAAGCCCAGCGGCTAGTTCGTTTCCATTATAGTTTTTTGTGTTCAGAGAGAACTATATTTTTTTCGAAAAAAATCTGTGCCCAGCTGTCCACACACAAAGAAAGCCCATATCAGGACCACACAAACACACAAACAATGAATAGTAGATATTTTGAAGCGAGAAGTGGAAGGAGAAAAAGGTAATCATATAAATAACCAGCGACCATAGAGACAACTAAGTTGTTCTCCCTTCAAGCCATAATGAATCAAAAATAGACGCACTCAAAGGAAGCGAAAAAAAGTTAGCTTCTGCAGAAAATTATTTTTCGTAAAAAAAACGGTGGTCATGTCAAGTTACAATAATAATACTAATAGGCGGTAGAGTAATATGTGCCTTTTCTCTGTTCGGATTTTTTTTGCATGCATGCATGCATGCATGCTTGCACGAAGTTGGCCGGTTGCTGAGAGAGCGGACGTCGGCGCACTGATTAGTATTCTCGCAACTCCCCAGTCATTATTAGCCAGGAGAGCATGATACTATTAAAAAATATATATATGAAATCTAATCTCCCGCATAATTTTATTGTCTTTTTTTATGATTTAGTTTAAAACTGGGAAACAATGAAATGCATTGTTAGTCCATTATCCTCATTCTTCCGCTGCACAAAATTTTTTCCATTGTATTTATGGACACACGCAGGTCATTATTGCAATTCCTAAGAATTAATTAAAAACTTCCTTCTCTGTCTCTCGTTAAAAAAAATGGAGATGGTGAAAAGAACAAGTGTGCATGTGTGTGGAAGACGAGGATGCTATATTTTTTCTGGTTATATCATCACTAACCAGCACAAAAAATTATTATATTACACATTATTACCACACTTATCCTCTCTCCATTATAGACACATTGCAGGAAAAAAAACACACCAGCTACTTTATACGCAGACAGAGGGTTTTTCATGATAAAATTGAATTTCTTTTTCGTTATAATATTCCCCTCTATATATTTAAAGAAAAGAAACGACGGCTATAACTATTATTATTATTGTTCCGCTTTTCTAAATATCTCCACCACCGACTCCTCTTTTGTGGTGCATATAAGAGTTTTGTACACATTTTATGCATCCTTTTTCTCTTCTTCTTATCTGACATTTTTAGTGAGACTTCCACTTTTCTGCTTTTGTGCCTACAAATAAATACCTTGGATGGAACGATAACAATCCAGTACTAACTCACATCTTCACATTATAATCTGCGCTTTATGTATATACACTTACATCACAACGCTACTCACAATGTGGCCATATATAAAACATATAAGGAGTAATAAAGTGCAAGAAAGTACACATGCATGCACAAAAAAGGATTCACAAGATTCTCTTGTTTTTTTTGTGTACACGCTCATGCACCTACATAATTGCAATCATAATCGTTACAACAATAAGATGCAATATGGGAGCAATAATGTTACATACTTTTCTGTGTAATAATGGAGATAACTACTTTCAACCTTCGACAAAGAACATTTTCCAAACTCGTAAAAAAGTGAAGCAAAAAAAGAAGAGTTGCACCACACAGACCATTGCACACATGTTACATGAAAAAATATATATGTATTTATGTGTTGCGTTTTTGCTACTGGTGATTATCATCCTCATTCTTCTCCAATAATATGTAATATGCTTCCTATTATAATGAGTTTCTATTTTGGCTAAATGAAATCGTGTAAGAATTCTCCTCTTTTTATTCCTTCTTCAACAAAATATAATGAAAAGTATCACTTTGATCATCTTTCTTGTCGTTCAAGAAAAAGGGGGTTTTAGCGTAGCTCAGCAGAAAATACACTTTATTATTAAATGAGTGTTGTAATAATAATAACCTTTTTGCCAGTCTCAAATAGTTTCTTTTTGGTACAAAAAAATATGTATTAACTAGCTGCTGATGATTATGATCATTTTCTCATCATAATTTTCTCAACATTTATGTGGCTTCTGGCATTTCAAACTTTTTACGACTAAATTAAAATTCCTTGTTTCCTCTTTGAAGACATACACAGTTCTTAATTTCTACTAAAATTATTTTCTTTTTTTTAATAAAATATAAGAGGAACATACTTTGTAGGAGAATTAAATGGACGGATTTAGTAGAATGATAAACTTTTATACTTTTGTGTTGTGCTCATTAAAAATAAAAATATAAAAACCCTTTTTATGTAAGAAATTACACCGCTCCAAAAAATAAAATTCCGGCTAGCCAGGAAAAAAAATTACTACCAAAAATATATTTTTTTAAAATATTAAAGTCTGTACCGAGTACGAGCGACCACTTTCCGAACTTAAGAGACTTTGAACACTTATCTCTTCTGATACAAAAAAACTGTGGTCAAAATATTGAGCCCAACCAACACATCCTGCCTTGTCGGCTTATTACTCACAAAACCACTGTGATGATGAAACATCTGCGCACGTTTTAACTTCTACCGACACTGAAAAACTGGAAATTGATTTTTTGATTCACGTCCTTTTTTTCCACCGTCTCTTGTTTATGTCACAAGAATAACATAGAAAAATACAAAATAGATAAGGAACGATGAGTGTGTGAGTGAGTGAGAGAGCAAGCACTCGACGAGAACGAGACTATCTGCCTCTGCTCCACTTCAAGCAATGAATGATTTTTGTGTGATGATAGCAAAAGGAAAAAAATATTATTTGCTTCAAAAAGACAATGAAGAATTATAATTTTTTTCGCCTATGTCCGTCCGCTAACTTTTTTTGTCTGCAACTGACGTGTACGTGTGTGCATGTCTGCTTCAAAAAAATATTCACGAAAGAGCTTCAAACAAATTATTTTTTATTAGTGTAGCCATATATCGTGGTGTTGCTAACCTGCCATAACATCATAATAGTAATAATGCATGCAGCACATTCTTTTTACCAATTTCCACTCGCTAACTCTACTCATTGTACGTGTACTCTCTTCACACACTCATCATACCATTATTATGCGCACACAACTATATAGTACACCAAAAAATATAATAATTTGTAGCCGTGAGGTAATAATGCACACTAGAAACAGTCTGGTGTCTAGCCTGCAGTATAAAAGGTGAAGTGGACCCAACTCTGATGATAAAAAATAGTGTGTGAATCTAGGCGCTGATAATCAAGCGATTACATTACAAATTTTAACGACTTTCAATGGCCACACTAGAGTAGTTAACAAATTTGGATTATTGTAATGCCTACATCGTAGTTTCCCTCATCTCCGCATATACAGCTCAGGTTAAAACTTCCAAGTGGTCATCGAACAAAGTGAGTAACAAGGGGATTTTCCTTTTTTTTATTCTCTCAAGTGGTTATCTGTACATTTTGTTACCTGATTATATGTATATTACATATATGAGACTCTGACATNAAGTGGTTATCTGTACATTTTGTTACCTGATTATATGTATATACATATATGAGACTCTGACATGTCGTCTGTATTTTCTGTGTGCAGAATAACTCTTTAAATTGACTATAGCAGAGAGGACAGTCTACAAGAAATTGTAATGTATGTTACCCATTAAAAATTAAAATTCCATTCTATCTTCACACACTTGCCATTTTTTATTCACACCAAAAAACATCACATACCAATGTGGTCATAATGCATCCATAAATAATATGGTACATTACTAACCTTGCTCTATCCACTATTTTTTAAAACAGTCTTCTCCTCTATTCTGCTTTTTAAAATGTAACTCACTTGAACCGTCGCCTTCACAAAAAAATTCCCTCTCTCTCCGAGTGTACATATGTGTGCACAATACTCAAAAAGTAGAGACCCATCAAACAAAAGTTTCCTACATGAAAGAAGAGAGAGAGATAGGGTTTTCGTGTGAGAGCAAGTTAAAACCTCTACCTACCTCAATCTTGTTAAATAATCCATATAACGTAGGAGTGCCGTATAGTGCACAGTGCACACACTCTTCTCACAATTCTCTGCATACATACATCATTTTTTTGCACTCCCTACTCAACCCAGACTAGACGAGAAGAGCGCAAAAAAGAATCTACACAGAAGTGACGACGGTGTGGCTCAAGCTTTATGCTACAATGTGTACAAGATCCTGATGGTGTGTGCGCGATACCCTCCCTTGTGAATAATACATAATCCGTCCTACTTGACTAGAATAAACTCAAAATGTGTACATTTCGCATTCCTCTGCACACATCACATTTTGTGAAAGCCGGTTTTTTGTCTCTCGCCTCTCTCCTTCCTATTTTTTTCTCTCCTATTGTAATCACTCCTTTTGCTTTTTTCTCTGTGTGTGTGTGTGAGTCCACGACGGAAATTTACAAGAGCTGAGGAGCCAGCAAAAATAAAAAAACTTCTATAGCTTTTTTCCCTACTCATAAGTCATAGTCAAGTGAGCATATTTACCATTTTGTTAGGCGCTATGTTTACACTCCAAGAAAATATCAAATAAGCCATTTCAATTCACATTATGATCGTTTTTCTGCACACACGGATTTTTGCCACAAACAACCTGCATTCGGCTTTTGTCTTCAGACTGCAAAATGCAGAGAGATATATGCTTACACAGAGACAGATATAAAGAAAAAATATCAACCTTGGCTACACATATACTTCTCACGCTCTCACAGACACACTGACGTGCAGAAAGAGAGAGAGAGAGAGAGAGAGGAAAAAGTTGTTAGAAGGATTTTTTTTTTGTCTGGTAGACACGCAAGTAAAAATTTGTTTGAAGACACAGACACAGCCAGAAGCGAGAACACCAGCCCATCATATTTATCACTGCTTCACCATCATCACTCAAAAAAAAAGTTTCTCTTCTTCCTTCAGATATTTTATGTTGGGTATGGTTAGGTAAACCTTAGGTTCTTCTGAGATCCTATATATTTTATTATTATTTATATCATTATACCCAAAAAATAGGTTGCCCTTTTATTACTGTTTTTTTGAGAGCGACGTGCCTACATAAATATAGAGAGAAGTTGAATCGTGAGCTCATGCATCATCATCACCACCACCATCATCATAAGAGATTGCATATTACACGGACGGGCGGACCGAAAAGATTTGATGTGAGCAAAAAAAATATAGTTTGGAGGTGGAACACGAATCTAATATCTGAGCGGATGGATGCAGTACTGTACAATAATTTTTTTTAAGAAGAAACAAAAAAATTTTTTTAACTGCTCACACTCTTGTATATCATGTTGAAAAAAAATGTAAATACTTTTAGGCATTATAAGACTACGTGGAAAAAGCTCAATAAAAAAGTTAGGTCGTGAAGATGGTGGTTACGAGATAGTAGTCTTGAAAAGTTGTAGCAACAAGAATAATACACAGCAGAGAAACAAAAAAAGTTTTTTTCTTCTCTCCATTATATTTTTTTTTGTTTTGTGCATCTTCTGTTTTGATGTGAAAAAGGCACGTATACTTTATTTATGTATAAATATGGAGGTATTATCTTTGCAGCATGCTTGGTTAACTGCCCAGTAGTAGTAGTAGTAGTATATGTTCAACTGTGTTCAACCAGACCAGAAATGAAGACAAGATATTACACCGCAAAAATATGTGTGCAATGAAAAATTATTTCTTTTTCCATTAAAGTAAGCAATTAATGGAAGACGTTTCCTCTTGAAAAAAATATGTATTTACTATTATTGAGATTAAAATAAATTAGACACGTCTTTAAAATGTAAACAATTACCCGGTGGGGGATGAAGCAGCTTGAAACTAGAAAAAAAAAATCTTTTCCCGAAGAACAAAAGGAAAACCTTCTCATATATTTTCCATGAACTGTGAAAAGAGATATATGTATATAATCGAGAATGTAACAACAATAACTTGTTGTGCATTTTCTTCTGGCGTAACATCGCTTCTGTCTTTTCCTTGTTAAAAAACATTTTTTTCTCGAGAAAAGATTGCAATCAATAGAAAAAAAGTTGTTCCGCAACGGCTTATGCGTATTTTTGCACACTCGCGTACAAGGTTAATGTGTTTTAGGGAAGCTCATGGTGGCGTAATAAAAATAAGAGAGGGTTTTCAATAAAAAATAAACTATTCTCTTTTTTGCTGTTATTTGATTCTTTTTTTTGAAACTGGAAGTATATGTAGCAGTAAAAAAAATGTATAACCAGAAGCAGCTGAACTGATTTCTATGAGATTAAACTGGTGATTATTTATGATTAGTATGATTGTTTTTAAATGCATACAGGAAGTTGCATTCTTAAAATTTACGGAGCAAGACAACAAAAAAAATGTTGCTACTTCGCTTTTTTGTATTCAGATCAGTTATTTCATAATTTTTAATGGTGATAAAAGTGCCACTGCTGTGCTACATCGTTTCAAAGTAAAATAAAAAAAACCAAGATATGGTAGGCGCCCAGGTAATATGATTTATACGAGCAAGGAAGAAAGAATAAAAAAAAACTTTTTTTCTGAGACTTATTTCACGATATCATAACCACCACAATGGTGAACCTGACAAAAGTGCCACTGCTCATATTATTATGATTCAGAAGAGTTTTTTGGTGCTTTTGTTGCACACCTTGAACAAAAAAAAACTTTTTCTTGGCTGGTAAATTTTTTGTCTTATCTTTTTACATATTTTCACCATTAAGACCAGACACAAGAAGAAGACGGAGAATAAATTCCGTTGTTCTTGCATATAAAAATTCACAAGAATATATTTTTTTGTCTTCATAGCCTCTGCATAAAAACAATATAATACTTTTCTGCAAAGTGTGTCCATTTTTCCTTGCTCACACACATCACACAACATGTGTGCAGTGTATAAACGCAATAGCACTGCAATGCTGCAACATTAAAAAGAAAACTTTTTGAACATTTTGAAAAAAAAGTAAAACTTCATAAAAACAAATGTCTTACTTTTCTCCTCCCCGAAACAAACACAACATTTCTCGCGAATTCTCAGATAGAGGCCAGCAAAGAAAATTATAATAACCTTCCTAACAACCATCCCATTTCTCTCCCTCTCTCTCTCTTTGCTACATTTATGAAACATCATTCATTTTAACCAATACGGCAAAAAGAATAATATTACTACTATCTTGTCGAATACGAAGAAAACGTACTTATATCCTCTTGTTCCTTCTTTTCTCTCGATCCTTTGTGCTCTCCACTTCAGCTTCAACTCTGAGAGTTCACTCGTGTGACGTGGCATCACCAAAAGACATTATAATAATAGACTACTTCGGGGAACTCAGAAAAATGCAATGCACCATTGTGCAGAAAAAAATGAAGTGCAACGACAGGAGAGCAACTTCACCTCCTCCTCCGTTCTCGCGTCCAAATACATATTCAAGTAACACGTCCCAATAATAAATAATAAAGAATTATACATTATAATAAAAAAAGTGATATATTTTTTGGTCACACATTATATGCACTTTCTTTTAAAAAATATAAATATATGCCACTACTGCTCACTGCAAAATAATGGCTTTCAAAAGCATCATTTGTAGAAAAAATCTTCAAAATAAACAACCAAGAATGAAAAAAGAGATTTTAAAAAAAAAAGTCTCCTCGTAAAATATTACCCTATATTATTACTGTACACCAAAAGCACACCAGACTTATTCACACATTCTCGTCCCAAACTTCCATCCTTACTGAATGAGCCTTATGCATTTTGCACATTTTTATGGTTTTATTATCACCCTTCTGTGGAGCCAGTGTTGGACTGGGAAAAGGAGCCAAAAAATGGCTCTGTCTTGTATATTTTTTTCTTCCTCCTATTTTTTTCAAAAAGTGACATGTTATCTGCCATTATCGGATGACTACTACAAGTACATCTATATTTTTAATACGTTTTTTTACTACCAGTTTTCTCGCTCGCTATAATAATATCGCACCTGACGTAAATAATATTACTCGTACATTGAACGGTGCCAACACCGCATATTTTTCAAGTATATCACCAACTTCTCAAAAAAAACTAGTACTGCACCACACCACATCACCATCACTGTACAGAAGAAGTTAAGTTGCATTCCGTGCCGAGAACTTTTTCTTGGCCATTTTCTTTTTTACGCTGTTACTTGACACATCATAGAAGAGAGAAGATGCAGGATGGTTTTCTGGTGTGCCATGCCACATCTCTTTCGTACCTATTCTCTCCAATTTCCATCTGAGCAGAGCTTCTGTTCTTTTCCGAGAGTATTATTATTATATGTGTACACGTCTCTTGTAATTTTCTTCTTTTTTTGATGGGGAATGGCTTTCTGATGATGATCAACATCATCATCATCATCTGTGGTGGTGGTGTGGTTCATGTACAACATTCGACGACGACAGTTGTACATGTACTAAATAAATTGGCATGTTCAAAATACGATCTGCGGAAAACGCCCCTAGAAACACAAAATTATTATTTTCTTCTCAAGAGAGACAGAGAAGAAAATAATATTAGATGATTATTGTACACTCAAGAGTCATGCCTTCAAATGTATGAAATATTTTCCACCCCAAAAAAATATATTGAAGATAGGAATCTCAAGAAACAAGATGTATGTTGTGGTAATAATAATTATAATAATAAATGGTAATGTTGTTTGGATGGGTGTAGACAGACATTTCTTTTCTTTTTTTTGCAAGTATCATCATTTTTATTTTTTCAGACAATTCAAAATTCCCCATTTATTATTTATTTATTGCCTTCCACCACAAAAAAAGAAGCACACAGAATAAATATAATATATCCCTTCACTTCATACATGAGCAAGGTTACCTATGTGTGTGATTTGGCATTTATGGGCAGCTCAAGAAATACACACAAGGAAAATAATACCGACCAAGCCTTGTTCAACCACTGTCACCCTTGCGAAAAAAAAGTAGGTACTGCATATGTGATAAGCATTTGCAATTCTTCGGCATGGTATCGTGTCATGCCGTGTCAATCACACCGGCAAAAAATATATAACAAAGAAATGCCAGGGGCATTGGGCAGCCCACAATAAAATAAAATAAAACAGAGTTGTGAAATGAAATGGGCAATAAATTTTTACCTTGTTGATAAAAAATGTCAACTGCCATCCAACCTCCCGACAATAAACATCCTTTTCATTTGAATTATGGACCATAGCTTGCTTGTACCAAGATAAAAATATTGTGTGTATTTCCTGCACTTTAGTTTTTGCACCCAGAAAAATATAACAATAATTTAGTGTGAGTGCCTCAGGCGTGGTTTTCCAAAAAAATGCTCTAATATTGTTAACCAAACTTTCACCAGAAATATGGAAATTCTTTTTTTTTTGCTCCGACCAACCCGAAAACAATAATCAAAATGAAATCTTGGGAGGTAACAAAAACAAAATGGGAAAAATTCATGACTTGTGTGTGTGTGTGCATTCTGTGCACACATAAACAAACATTATAAAATATTGTTTCACTATGTTTTTTTCTTCTCTGCAAAAAACAATTTTTCCCACTTTTCCAACAAGAAAATCATAAACATTAAACTCCATCCATTTTATTATCACCATTAATACCACCACCAGCATTGCGGCAGCCGGTCTAACTTTCTGTATTTTTTCTCTCAAACTCTCGTACAGTTTTCTGATTTTTTTTCTCAGCTTTCATGTATTTCTGACATGTCCTCGATTTTTATATGGGCACGTAAAAAGTTCAATATATTTTTTTTCCAGTCGCTTTATCTCGTTTCAAGAGTTTTTTTGAGGAGGATGGAATGGAATTCAAAATTTGAAATTTAAATTTTCTCACAACAACACACAGCATTGTGTACTCATATATCCGCTTTTTACATACGAGCAGCGTGCCGTTGTCATCATCATTTCACGTCCACCCACGCTCACTGCTCCTTCCCAAAACTTTAATAACAAATCTGAATGGAGAAAATATGAAAGGAATTCCTGTTCTCCATTTTCCTCCGAAAGGGATTCTTCACACGAAGGCAAACATTGTGGAGGAATAGTAGTTTTTGAGAGCAGTTCCTTGATTAAAAAAGGATGTTCATGTCATAACATTTTTTTTAGAAAAAGTATCCGGAAAATGTCATGACTGGTCATCACACTTCATGAAAGAGAAAAGCCTGATAAGAAAACACTCCTCAGTTCTCACTCACACGTCCTTCCAATTTCCGACAATATTTATTGTTTCTTTTTTTTTCAGAGAGAAGGATAGTGAACAAAAAACACAAACCCTTTTTTTTCTCCTCAAACTTTTCCCGTGATTACCACAAATTTTGTATGGCTATTGGTTATGCACAATCAAATATGGGAAATCCCTAATGGCATGAAGGAAATAAAGAACATGATTCAACACAAAAAACATTTGTGTTATAAAGCATGTCAGGGAAGTGGCTCCTGTGATACGCCACGTTGCTCTCTTCTTTACACACATACGAATATTTTTTTCTGATTTTTTTTGAATGATCGAGATCTGTTGAAGCCGTGTGGTTCATGCGAATATTGTTTACCAGCAACATCATCATGATCATTATCATTTCATGTCAAAAGCCATTGGATAAAATGGAATCCAACATTTGGTGGAACGACCACCGCCTCACTCACTCACATCTCTTTTTTTTGATAGGCCACGCTATTCACGAGCCATTCATTCACTTTTCCTTGATCCTCAACAAACACCACTACTGTCACACAACAAACAGCACTGGTTGAAAATATACCATAGGGAGAATGTGCACAGTATTGATAACTCAGATTTTTTTTCGTGCTCTTCTCTTGATGAGAAAAAAAGAGAAAGACATTCATATAATGCAGCGTGTCAGTAGTGAGTATCCTTCCATCTTTTTTTCAAAAGGATATAGTTTGTGAGACGAGTGTGTTTGTGAAAACATTGTGTACAGAAGAAAAGCATATATGTATTAGTCCGTGCATCACAAAAAAACTGTACTACATACACTCTTTTATTTTTTTTCACACACAACTGGTCCGTTCCTATAAAAAAGATAAGTATTTAAGCACGGCTGCAGTTTTTGGCTGACACCCTGCCACCATTCTCGCGCTCAATAGTCTTTCACTCTTTTCTTCTTTGATAAAATGGAAGCCACAGGAAAAAAAGGGCAGACGGACAGAATCCTCTTGTGAAAAAGAATGTACAAATATTGCTCACGGCTTTTTTCATTAAAGAAAAACTTTTCCGCTTTCAATACTGCAGGATAGCGTGTGATAAACTGAAGCATATCATAGAAGTACTATATTTCACGAACTACGGGATTTTCTTATCATAGTGATTCCATACGCGACCATTAGTACCACATTAGACCACGACGACGCTCGACTATCATGTATTATTAAATGGAAAGGGCTTAGAGGAGAGAGCCGAAGTGCATTCATTTTGCGAGAGAGCAGTGGAAGTAGATATGCAAATATCATCGTGATCATCATCACCATCAACTATCCCAATAATCTAGTGCCATAGAAAAAAATAAAATATCTTCCTATATAGTGCCACCCCTGCTGCTACCACCACACCATCCATATCACACGAGTCACACGGAATTATTTTCTCTCTAGTGTGTTCTATAATTCCTCGTCTACTCAGATGGCTTAACTAGTTTGTAATTTCTGGTGTAAGTATCCGGTTTACAAAAAAAAGTAAATAAAGATGAGAAGACCAAGTGTTAGAAGTTTCATGTTTGAGGACAAAGTAAATAGAAGAATATTTTTTTGAAGTCTTATTTCTTTAAAAGATTTTTGCTGGCTACAGCATGTCTTGTGTTTCTGCATAATCAGCAGAAGATGTTCAAATGGTGGTGATGATATATGATGATGAGCTCAAAATGCACCAGCACGAACGGCTGACCGACCAACGAAAAGGTGCTTTTGTATATGATTTTTGTATTTACGATAATAATAATAATGATTATTATTATTATTATCGTGCACGCTTCCATCTTCACATTTCCTCCTGCGAAGAACAAACACACGAGCTACATACGAATCAAGACATCCCAGAAGAGTCATAGGCTACTGATGAAAATGATGTGAAATAAACTTGATTTTTTTCGGATGTGGTCAGAATGTCGTGCTCTGAAGAATCAAACCTTATCATTATATAGTAATAGCTGCCAGATGTTTATTTACCCTGTACAACTTGTTTTTTTGGAGGAATACACTTTCCACCCGAGATTTCCGTCCTCCCACCAACCAACCTTCCAAAAAGTGTTGTTGGTGCACACAAGTGGAACCAGGTTGATAAACACGGTTGCTGCCGCTAATACTCATTATCAGCAGCGACCAAAAACACTCTGAACTTTGTAGTTTTTTCTTACATGAACACCCGGTATCCATTCATACACTTTTTTTCAACATATCACACAAATTCTACTTTCTCTTCCGTTTTGCTCCATTTTATTGAACAACAAACGAAGAAGAGTAATAATGCTAATAACTGGAACCAAAACACTTGAGAACCATGTTCCATTTCTTTGAGCCTTCACATTTTTTTCATTACTTATATACGCTTCCCCTGTGTACCAATAAACTTTATTTTCCTCCTCTCCAAACTTCTTCTTGAGAACTTTTCGTGTATCCAACAAATATTTTTTGGCTTAAGGAAGAAAAAGAGGGATTAACGATGTCTGATTATATTTCCTCCTATCCTCCATTTCAGTCTATCAGCAGACGCTGCTACAATGTACTCATCCGCCATCTCCTTCATGTGTGTAGTATTTTTTGCCAAAGTCTTTTTGATGATGATAAGCCCCAAAAAAAAGGCTTTGGTCTATCTCAATCTCACATTAAAATGATCACTCCCTCCCTCTCCCCCACACAAAATGCTCGATGCGCCATAATAAAGACTCGTGTGAGTGTGTGTGTGTGTACCAAGTTGTACATGTAATGATAATAGGATCTTTGTTATATTTACATACAATGCATTTTCCCTTTGAACTCTTTTCTCTTCTTCTCAGCATTTCCTCTTTTCACATTTCAGATCTCCTTTCCGTAATACCACTCAACCTTTCGCTCCGCTTGAAAAGTGGCAGTTGAGAGGAGAAGAAGGAAATGTATTACCTAGTCGCAGTAAATTGTACAAAAGTACACGTTCCACACGTTTACAAGCGTATTACACTAGTCACCGTAAAAGAATCAAAATGTCTACTGATTCACATGTCGTATACTCCTTTCTCTACTGTGTATATGCACATATAATACGAGTATACTTTTTTGTTGGAGCTCTTCAAAAAAAATTAGGAATTATTATAGCACGGAATATAATGACGATGTGGAAGGAGGCAACAGGAGTGAGCACACACAGGAGAGAGAAGACCGTCATTTTGGGAAGGAAGTACAAAGAAAAATAAGGGATATCACAAGTGGATTACGTACAAGTAATATATTTTCAACTTCAATAGACGAGGGCTTTTTTACTCAGTTTTTTTTTCTTCTAAAGTGGGATTTCTTTCGAGAGTATTACAGTTTGGAGAAAAGAAGGAATAAAAAAGCGCATTATTATTGCTACTTTGATTTCTTCTTCTTATTATTATTACCATTTTCTGTGCAACGTTTCCTCTTGAGTCTTTTTCGGTGAAATGAGCTATTTTTATGGAGTTACACATATACACAGGATATACCGAACTCAGCTAATTATTTGTCTGAGCGAAAAGAGCATTAGACTAAAAAATTAGACAGTCTGTCTCCATTCTCTGATGTTTTTTTTTGTAGTGTGGAATTCTAATCGAAATCATTACCAAATTGGAACCAAAGCAGTGTGTTCACCAAAATACAGAGAAGGATTCATGAAGGAACAACGACCGATTTGCTAAAAAAAATTTATTATACTTCACAAAGAAGTTCTTCAGAAATATTTTCGATGGTGAATATTTTTTAAATGTTTGCGTTTATGAACTTACGACGGTCCTGATTGACATCTTCCTTTATTGAAAGCCATTGGTCATGGTACCACTGAAGTGAATTGACTCATCATGACACATTAAATTTATAGCTCCATTCCGCCAATTCGTCATATGATATGCGTTTTAGTTGCATTTTTTACGATTATTTCCAATGACCTTTGTCATTTTGTCATACGTCCTGACAATAACACTTCTACCATTGCATTGTGCTAGGTTTAACGACAGATTTAAACTTGCAACTCGTTGACTTTCTTGACCCTTTTTGAAGTAATAAAGGATGTTTCGCAATTAGAAAAAAATGTTCGTGTGTCACGTGCGCCTACTAAAATACTTTTAATTGTGTTGACTTCCAAGCCCAGAAGTAACGTCGTTGAATTATATATTTTCTGTAGGTAGTCCAGTGATATGAATTTAGTGTGTTTCGAATTGTTCGTAAATGGTTCAGTTCAATTCAACTTTTATTGCTCGACGATACATGGAAAGAAGATAAAATACAGCGCACACAAACTTTTCATCCAAGAAAATTAAAAGAGTAAAGTATAGTCTACTGGAACAACAGGATCAAAACAATCACATTAAATTTGGTTTCTTCTTTCGTTCAATTCCTTTCAGTTCACAATCCCACATGGAAAAAATACTAAATCTAGAGAACACAATTGTTGAGATTTTTATATCCACATGTGGCATCGTAATTTTTGTCAACTACAATTTACGTACAGTCTTACTGTGATACACCTTTTTTGGAAAGGATAACTGGAAAATATATGTCCAATAATTGTAAAACTATCACCACCTCAGATTAGGTACTAATTCACGTGATATCGCTTTTTTCAGGAAAACACTAAAGGTTTGGAAAAGGAAACGAATAAGAAAGAAGGGAAAAAGCGACCAGGGAAATTTATTTCGTGGCTTATAAGATGATGATAAGCCAGTAGAAGAAATGTGAGCAGGAGGAGCAGTCTCTCTCACTCACTCTCTTTCTCACATCTCCAAATCCCGAAAANTTTTTTCAGGAAAACACTAAAGGTTTGGAAAAGGAAACGAATAAGAAAGAAGGGAAAAAGCGACCAGGGAAATTTATTTCGTGGCTTATAAGATGATGATAAGCCAGTAGAAGAAATGTGAGCAGGAGGAGCAGTCTCTCTCACTCACTCTCTTTCTCACATCTCCAAATCCCGAAAAACTTTGCTGGCAATTTTTTACTCTTGTCTGATCTTTTTTTTTCTTCACTGCACCAATCACACTCCACACATGTCCATGTGCATCATACCTCTTCGAAAAGATACAGTATTTCGTCAGCGTAGAAGCAAATAAAAAAGGAGAAGAGAGTGTATCACATCACGAGACACATAACAGTAGTACAATTAGCCATGTCTCTTGAAAAAAAAGGAATACCTACGTGCTTCCATAACATGCACTCTTTTATATCTTGCCACATTACATTAGTCTCCATCAAAGGATAACATTAAACAGAAAAAATATGACGACAACTGGTGCTAGTAGTGAACAACAAAAAAGCAAAGACCCGCAACACCAAAACTCTTCTATACGAAACCATATACTTTTATACCCTTCTTCTTATAAAATCTCAGCAACGACTTTTCTCATCATCATCATCATCATTTGTGCAAATGCATATATGAGCAAAGCTGAGAAAAAAAAATCTTAGAAAAAAGAGTTATGTATCAACTTCAGTTTTAACTCAAACCAATCTAGTTAGTCAGTCAGTGAAGAAAAAAACCTTTAGTATAATAATATCCTTAGTGTGTACATTTTTTACAACAAGATTTTCTACAACACAAACGTAAGATAAGCTTCAGAAAAGAGAGAGAGAGAGAGAGACAAAATATAGAGAAATATTTGGTTCATCCATGTTCATACTCCGTCAAGTTGATGTTGAACATTTTCTTATAAATATTCATTGAGGAAAAAAAAGGTGTACTACCGCACCACACAACTCTCCACACAAATTTCTACTACTACACAACTACTACATATTTTTTCTAGTTGTGTATGGAGCTAGCTACTGTGCACTTTATTTTTTTTTCGGTTGTGTCTTACGTAAAACTTTTCTTGTTGGAAGGCAATGTGCAATGGAGAAAATTACAAGAATATTTGCATTGCATTACTTTACATGATGCACGGTGTCTTGATCACGATCATGATGAGGATGTTGTGTCTTCTCTCGAGATTTTTTTTTATTTCGCTATTTTACTCTGTCGACGTACGTTCGAAACTATGTGCTACGTCAATCGGTGTTGAGATGAGAGAACATCACACGAGATTTTTCTCTACATATTTTTTGGAGCTCTCTCATCTCTGCTAATAATTTTTGTCTTTTCCCTGGCTTAAACACGGCTCACAACATGCATTTCTCTGCAGTATTTAATACTACTTGAACACGACATTAGAGAGCAGTAGGAGCATGTAATAATGTGTGTAACCAACAAAATATTTTTCTCTTTCTCGAGTATAATTTTTTTTATTCTATCCTTGTTCAACCAGATTTTTTTCTCGGAAGACATCAACAGTAAATATATATTTTTTTCTCGTGTGTGAATATTTCTCTTCACGGAGTAGAAAAAACGAAGGACGAGGAAGATCATGATGATCATGATGATTATTAAACACAGAACTTGTAGGACCTCGTGCATACAAAACATATCCACCAAATTATGTAATGACATTTGAGAGACAAGAGAGACCGAGAGAGGCAAAAATATTTATGTTATTATTTTATCATCGTAACCTTCTCGCACCGAGTGAATCTTAATGCGAATGAAGATAAGTTTTAGACAAAAAAGAGTGCGGCAATTTATATTCTAAAGTTGGATAAATGTTTATCCAGCGACATCTTATTATTGTCTAGTCTCATGTTAAAAAATGGCCACAAACTTTTTTATTATATTCTCTATGGATTTTTTTTGTCATTTATGGTTCCAATTTCTGTATAAGAGTTGTTTGCTTGAATCTAAATGGGCAGATTTTAAGCAAGAATTATTTCATCTTAACTTCTTTATTAGTTCCATCACGGCGGTCGCCATAATTATTATGAAGATTACGTTTCATTAATACCGTCTTTATGTGAGGTAGTGACATTATCCTCAAGCCGAAATTCTCCCAAATCCAGACTTTTATCATCTCAACCTTTGATAACAAAGATGATATATGTATGCTTTACTTCGCCGAAAGTCTCGAAGCTGATTCTTTAAAGTTCCTTAAAGAATTCTAGGATATGATCCAAACCAAGACGAAAAGCACCAAAGTAAAAATTTTTCCCTGAGCACTTCTGTCTCCACAAATATATGACATACTCTTGTAGTTGGAAAGAATGCAAATGTGCAACAATATCATATTTTTTATTGAAGCTCGACATTCTGCGGTTGTGCTTGGTATGCCACTCTCGCCTTTTATGATGGTGCTGACGAGGTGTCCTCCGTACTTGTGCCGTGTCTGCTGATGCTTGTACTTCAAATTGTTTCACAATGTTTTTTTTCGTCT
>JAHZNF010001860.1:0-10184 GCA_027744215.1 Troglopedetes dispersus
ACAGTATAGTCTGCTTTTAGCAACCATTTAGATTAGCACAGGCTTTGCAAAAAGCTTCGATTCACTTGCGCAGAGTGTAGAGTGACTACCTATGCACATATGCAAAAAAGCTTACTAAAAATTTGCATGCTGGTAAGAATGAAGTAACACGTCAGATCAGAAGAATACGTGTCTCTTTTTAATTTGTCTTTGCTCTCACTCATCAACTCGATTTTGCTTTTCTAGTTGATGCATGCATACTGCTAAAATTTGCTATTGCAGGATACCGTGAATATGCCATCATCATTTCAACACACAAGAAGGACAGGCGCTCGCAGCACTCATAATTAAGAGTGCGTGAAACTTTCGCGCTAGCACAAAAGCAAGAGAAAGGATTGACGAAAGGGAGCCCAGCCTCGCACAAGCAAACCTAATAACTGCGCAGAACATGATTCATTTTGGCGAAGAATACTTTTGCAATGAGTTGGGTGCATATCATCGGCGGAGGAAATGGTGAGAGCATAGTATTGTCTTCACAAAAAATCCGTCTGTATTAAATGTATTCTGGTACTGGTTGTGTTCATCACATCCACCACGCATGTGAAACAAAATGCTACCTTACGTAGCTTCCGACTGGAATTTCGTTTCGTGCAGATAAATGTGAAGTAAAGTCATGTAGAGAGTAGTTCTTTCCTTCTACAGTTTTCGTTAAATGACGCACGGTTTGAAGGTTCACATAGATGAGCATAGGTAGATGAAAATATATTTCTTTTTATGCTTCTTTTTTTCGCGATATGGATAGAACTGTACAATGATGCTCGCATACTCGAAGATTCCATTCATAGCAAATCAGCAAGTGGCCAATAATTATTTGTGACATTACTTATTTTAAAATTTTCATCGCTTCCTCTCCAGCCGACCATTTTCCATGTTTTCCACAATTCCTCAAAGTCCGGCTCCTGCATTTCTTTCATCGTAAATGCATACTTACAAGTAAGGATGCACAGCCAGGTAAATATGCAATAGATAAAATGTACATCACCAATTTATACGAAATAACTGTTCTGCTTGCAGCATTGCGTCAGAGAAATTTTATTGCTTACTCATGGGTTCACTGCATCTTCACGGTTGAGTATTTACGGCGAGTGCCAAGATTCAAGAGACGCAGACTCGCAGATTTATCTACTGGTATGACGCGATGTATATTGCTGACGCTTGCCTTACTAAAATATTAAATAGCACCAAGATTGAGATGAGGTAATTACAGATAAATATTAAGCATTGACGAAGACGTCTTCTAAAATTTAATTAACATCGTAAATGCATACTTACAAGTAAGGATGCACAGCCAGGTAAATATGCAATAGATAAAATGTACATCACCAATTTATACGAAATAACTGTTCTGCTTGTAGGATTGAGTCAGAGAAATTTTATTGTTTACTCATGGGTTCACTGCATCTTCACGGTTGAGTATTTACGGCGAGTGACAAGATTCCAGAGACGCAGATTCGCAGATTTATCTACTAGTATGACGCGATGTATATTGCTGACGCTTTCTTTACTAAGATATTAAGTAGCACCAAGATTGAGATGAGGTAATTACAGGTAAATATTAAGCATTGACGAAGACGTCTTCTAAAATTTAATTATCTCATATCCGAAATGTGTAAAGATGAGAGCACACAAAAATGAATGATAAGCAATCAAGGATATCCGTATGTAAAAAGCTTAAAAATTCTAATTTTATTAGAAATTCACATGCATGTCCTCTGTGCCGGTAAAAGCTACACTGCATAGACAGAAATAAAATTGAGAAGTGGTGAAATGACATAGCTATAATTCAAGTTAAAGCTGATGGTTTATATAATGTACCAAAATATGCTATGACGCAGGGATGGTTACATAAACTAATTATCACATACTCTGTGGTTTGTCAATTTTAATTTTGTAACCAAATATGTCAAAAAAATGATGATACATCAATAAAATCTTCTATGGTGTTGTGCATTGTTAACAGTGACATTTGGCCCTTCGTTCTCATCCTCACTCGTAAGAAGGTAATTGAGAAAAGTCAGCATCGTAAGTTTCGTGGATAAGCAAAATTCACATAAAATTTTTTTTATCGTCTATTGATAAAGCTGGTGCATCTTTATTTCTAATAATATTTTGAATGAGAATTATGAATGAGATGATACTTCCCCTACCATAAATCAGGGAAGATTGTCAGGAAAAAGTGAATTCACACTCATTTACTTTTATCATCATCACGGCAGAGTATATGTAATAAATAAGATAATCAGTTTTGTCAGGTTTGCTTTTCCAGAGCGGACAGGCGCTTGCAAATCGAGATATTATTTGGAAGACCTGTTAAATTCTCATTTGAGCCAATGCTAGAGTTTATGAATACATCCATCCAGGCCTTATTAAATTTGTTGGTTTCGCATCTTGAATGGAGGACCACCTGGAAGGGATACTATGATATGTCATAGCTCCATTTACGAAACTTTTTTCCAGGTTATCAGTGAAAAATAGCTTTATCACCACCATCAATTGAATACACATTTCGTAAACCCGTGCAATTTTCCTGAATTTCTAATACAGCTTGGATAACTTTAATCAATTACATTTGTTGTGCAAGCAATGGATGGTGGCAGGTTCGGTAAGGTCATGTAGAACGGATTAAATATTTTTTTAAATTTTACCATCCAATTCTACGACAGACTCATCTACATAATGCACTCGAATAACAAAAACCAATTTTTTCAGACGTCAACAAAGACACTCCGTCATCAAAAGGGATTACCGCTGCTTCACTCCTTCCTGACAAAAATTAGTGCACACAAGCAAAGCACTGGATAAAATTAAGTTCCCTTGCTTGCACCAAATATTGCGTCAGAGCGTTATCTTTACCACTACCACACTACCACCTCGGAAGACAGTGCGGTAGAGCACAATCATATACGACGTCTTTTACACTTTTCAGGTACGTCATTACACGTCATTTCAGGTTATCTATGCAAACTGCTAGTGAATGGATTTCTAGTTTCGTGAGAAAAATTAAATATGATGAGGATAGGATAATATGCATAAAGCACTAGGTCAAGTTAATGCATTTGCTGTGTTATCCTTGTCTAGACAATTGATACATTCACAACAGAAAAAAGTCAGAAATTCCAATCTTATCCTAACTGACGATGCATTTGCTATGTGTTATCCTTTATCCTTGTCTGGACAATTGATACATTCACAATAGAAAAAAGTCAGAAATTCCAATCTTATCCTAACAAAAAAACTACTAACTTATCCATTGCCCATAAGTAGTACGAAAATGTTTAGGCATTTTGAAGCAGAGCATGGACAACTGTAGAGTTAGCTAAAAATGAATAGAAACACCATTGTACATGTTAATGCTAACTATTTCCATACTACTCTTCAACTTTAGGAACTTTACCTTTTATTCAGTTCTAAATAATATGTATGTTTCAATGAATAGCCAGAAAAATAATTTCTCCACCTGGAACAGTGACACTGGATGAAACTCACACTGATTGGAATGTAATTTACAAAAGTACGGTTACATATATTGTCCCGTCTCCCACAACAGGTTGGCATGTTTGGTATAATGAAAGAGCATTCTTTGCACGGAATAAATTCAGCATCATGAATACACTTTTGCTTTAAGATCTGGAGAAAGGAAAAAGAGGAGCACACGGGACAACTTTGCACGGAAAAAATTCAGCATCATGAATACACTTTTGCTTTAAGATCTGGAGAAAGGAAAAAGAGGAGCACACGGGACATATCATCATCGAATCACACGTTAGCCATAAATACACTTCTGTGAAAACATTTTAGCGGACGCGACCAACTCCTGAGCAACAACATGAGTAGTAATTCGTGGATATAATTGTAGATCTAATCCCTTTTAATGTCTTTGTTTTCGGCGCCTCCATTTACCTTGGAGCTTTCAGAAGCTGCTGGCATTCCGGCAAAAGCCGATGTATTCGTATGATTCATTGCATATCCCCTTGAATATATTGAGACAGACCAAACTGAAAGCCCAACTAAAAGAAATCATTGTACTCTTTCCAATTTCACGGCAGTGGCCAGCTTTACTGTTTGTTTACGAACCCACACAGTTTTCAAGCTCAATGCTTCATCTTCACGAAAGCTAACATTTCTGAAGACTCAGCTTCAGTGATTTATTTACCGCACGATGAATATTATTATTGTTTACGGACCCACACAGTTTTCAAGCTCAATGCTTCATCTTCACGAAAGCTTACTTTTCTGAAGACTCAGCTTCACTGAGTTATTTAGTGCACGACGAATATTATTCAATCGCTAGGGTCGAGGAATGTTTGGAGTTTTCTATATATGGGTATATGACTATATAAATATTGAGGTTGCATTATGTGGCAACTAAACTTCCACGTTTTAACGATTTTTATATCCGTACTTTAGTTTTAAATACGAAATATCTCTGGTGCATGAGAATTCCACATTTGAATGATTGTAGGGAACGATGGATGATGAGATGTTAGACCTGGAAATTTTCATAGGTTTCAACAATTGTGAATACAAAATCTGGGAATTTAGAGGACTAACTTCTTTTTTATATTCGTATAAAGGATATTTGTTGAGTAGTAGACATTAAGTATAGGGATTTAATGAGTATGCTTTTCGGAAACGTATTTAAAATGTGTTATTATGAAAAACCGACAATTTTAAAGTTTCTGAAAAGGTGACTCACAATAGCTGCATTATAGCTTGTCATACTTAACAGCAAAATACTATCACGTGACAACTAAAAGGGAAGTACACGAGTGAGAGTGGGCTTTTGGGATACTTTTGGGATTGCTTACCCCAAAAGCTTTTATTCCAGAGCATTCGGGATACTACAGAAACTCCAGCATTAAGTATGGTGGAAAAGTGGCTGGCCATCTCATGCAAGTAAGTTAGGTAATGCGAGGGATTATTCGAAGTAGATGCACAGGGAGGAGGTGTTGATAAGTCTGCAGCGAATCTTGATGATTATGATGTGATTAATTGCACATCACTACGGTTTCGTGCGGAGGAATATTTTCGGTGTAGTACAATAAAATGCTGGCATAACAGGCTGACGATGGTCTTCTACCGATCGAGGACCAGCGAATTAGAAAAGATCAAGATCCATTTATGAAGGTTTAATATTCGTCCCTTTTCGTTACATACCCAATTTCTTTTGTTAGATTCTGGAAGGGAAAAGGCTGAACGCACGTCACGTACATAATGTAATATGTGTGTTATGCGTAATAACCTGCTGTGCTCTTTCCTTTAGAAAAGACCAAGTAATAAAGTTTTACGAAACTCAGCCGGTATCGCCAACAGATTTCGTTTGTCGTGAGTATCGGCAGGTGTTGGGTGGGCGGACCAACCTCACCGGATGGGACTCCTTTCTAAAATATTTTTTCTAGGGCTTGTTCTCACCTTTCGTTTTATTTGATATGACATGCGTATGGATTTATCACTTTATTTTGGTGGTGCTGTGCAATTTGTAAAGAAAAGTGGGTCTGGCAATTTAAAGTGCTTCGAAACCTACTTGGTAGAGGATGCTTACTTGGTGGCTTAATCACATTTTGGTGGTGCTGTGCAATTTGTAAAGAAAAGTGGGTCTGGCAATTTAAAGTGCTTCGAAACCTACTTGGTAGAGGATGCTTACTTGGTGGCTTAATCGCTGTACTTGCTGGAACCGGCAACCCAAATGGTACAATTCAATTGGTGGAAGGATTTATGACAGGTGGGCTCAGGTGATATTATACTGTTTCCCTTTTTTGTCTGAAGGGTGGGAATACCAATGAGAATTGGTGGTTACGCCGCATGATAAAACTAAAAGTTTACATCATTTTGCTGGGTAATTTAAACTCAATGTTTTTTTCAGAAACTATGCAGACGAAGAGATATGTCTGGCTGTTTTCTTTGTTTACCTCATTCATACTTGACTTTACACTCATATGCATATTACTCGCTGTAATTTGTACTGAAAAGTATCCACTCACGCACAAATACATGTAGCTGTATTTTATGACAACAAAACTATTCGCAGGATTTCTTTTATTTCCTTACTAAAACTTTTCACTGACGTATTCACTGCCAAAAATGGTTGCAAATGGAGTCGAAAAGATGAAGATTAACGATAAAATGAGTTGAGATATTGTTTTTAAAATAGTGTACAGACAATGGTAAATATCTTAAAAAGTCAACCATAAAATATAGTCTGTCCTTACAAATTTTGAATGGAGGTCTTTTTTGCATATCGAACTTGAATTAATTTCCCATTTCCTGGGCTCATTTCGCTTTGAGGCGGACCGGCGACCGGGGAAAGCGCAGATGTACGGAAACATATATTATCTCGAAAAGTATATTTCTCGTGATTATCAATAAGCTGATGTAAATATGCTGCAGGAATTAGTGACTCCTCATAGTCTTAAAATTGCGGAGATTCGATGAAGTAAACTTCATTCCAAGGAGGTTCGAAAGCATTTATTATGCTTGAAATCAACCAATACGTGGTATTCCAGTAAAAAATAGTTCGGTGTTTTTTAATGCTCACTTGTTTTTGAGATTCGTTTATCATCAAAAAGGGAACTGAACTCTGCATCTCAACGAGAATTATGTCTCGTATCGCTTCTTCAGTTGTGCTTGTCAAAATTCTTAGATCATACACTACTCATGAGCACACATATGTATCAGACCCAGCAAAGCATTCCTGTCACAAACTACCACTTTAAAAAACCACTGGGTCACCATAAACCGTCCCATTGTCTTTACCAGAAGTGTCCAGCTTAAAATTCAAGGATCTTTTATTTGGTAGATAAGGTGTGACGAAAATATTTTTAATGCTGATGAAAGTGATAATAAATAGTTTATCCTACTAAGCCGGTTATCATTCAGTCATAATAAAATAAATGGCAAAGTAGTTTAATTAAATTTAACTAGAAAGTACTATTACTGTATTATCTGTAAACATACAAGAAATCATACACTGATGGCAATGAACCGGAAGTGACACGTCGTAACATTTTGTATGATTTTTTAAGTAAAAAACCGGGATTAGCTGTTCTGGTTGTGTACTTTGTTATCGCATTACAACTCTTGCAAGTGTTTCGTGCGTTCTTTAATTATCACATCTCTTTTGACGTTGTTGATGGAAAACGAAAATAAATCAACACCTGAAAAATGTAGGCTGGCTACATAATAAGCATAAAATATTTAAGTGGTCAAATAATATTGAAAGTGTGAATACATTTTGTTTTGTGCTTCTATTTCATATTTGTGTTCTTCTTACAGCAAACATTAATATATTAATCATTTTTTAGTGTTTTTGGTTATGCCAAATCTGCTCTGCAGTTTTCAGTGGAGATCTAAAGTACTTCCTGCCATGTCTTCAAGATCTGAAATACTATGATCTGCATTATTAAAGACAACCGTTAGTTGAAGCATGAACTTGGCCTGAAATAGGCAAAATGATTTCTGGCATGCCAGTTTACTGCCGAGAATGGTAAAGTCGGGCCAGATTTGCCCCAAGAATTGTGGCAGTTCGGGGTATTGATCATTTTTTAGTGTTTTTGGTTATGCCAAACCTGCTCGGCAGTTTTCAGTGGAGATCTAAAGTACTTCCTGCCATGTCTTCAAGATCTGAAATACTATGATCTGCATTATTAAAGACAACCGTTAGTTGAAGCATGTTGTGAAGCTGGCACTATTCAAAGATGTGCCCACGTCCTTAGCTTGTTGGAGTGGTTGTGGATATGATTCTGCACTTAATGCATTTTTATCCAAAATGCTGCTTGCTCCTGTGAAATTAGATGAAACATGTTGGTTCCAGTTGCTTTGATATTTATGTACTCAAGTCGAGCCAAGCAAGTCAGATCATATCCAATTAAAGCCACATTTCACACATTTGCACTACGCCACATAATGATTCCATTTCTGCTAACGATAAATGGGTTTCGTAGTAGATGGTCAAGTCTTAATTATTCCGCTCGAAGAGATCAGGGAAAGGAAGAACATATGTAGTACTACATACTTGCACGCTGAATAGAGAAGCGTTGGTTCTAAGCCCACTTTTTCTATTTTGTTCTGCTCTCTCCTTCAGCTTTTCTGCTGTTGAGTACAGTACAGTCTACTCATTTAGCATTTGTAAAATCGGGGGGAAGCATAAGCGTCCAAACTACTTCGTATGATTAAAAATGACTCACTGATTATTGTGTGGTATCACATTTAATATCCTGGACCCATTTTTAGCCTTATGTAGAGTGTTGTTGATCGTACATGAGAATGAACAAGGAACTACCTAATTTTTTTACACATCCTTTTTATTGAAAACGTCTACTGGAAAAGGGGTCGACAACAGAGAAAAATATACTAGCCTGAGCGGATCCAGTTTCTTTCTTGATCATTGGCATCTTCTTGCATCATGTTTGATGTGGATGTTTCACCACAGTTGAAAATGGTCATGAATCCAATCCAGATAGTGGGAATATGAAAATTTTCTGTAACAATGGAATGCTTATTCTAGTTCACCATAGAAAATGAAAGGCTCACCTAGGAATGACAAACTAAAAAATGATCAAACATCTTCTTTTTGGTAGTCGCAAATGGAATTTTAAATGATACAAGAATTGGTACGCATGATTTTAGAACGTTATCGTCCTTCACAATCCTCCTTTCCATTTTTAGATGTTGACCAAAAACACGCGCTTGCTTTTGTACTTCTTATGTAATTAGGTATATGCGGTAGAAAAAAAACTGCGATATCTTATCCTCGTTTGCACACTCAGCTTTGCCAAACAGAAGGAAAGCAATGAAGTCAAAGGAAAGGAATGAAAGAATTTTCTCGACGACAAATGTCTGATGAATTGTCTGAGAAATCTGGGTGGAGTCACCTCTCACGTCTGAATGTATTTCCTTGGTACCTAAGACCTTCCCTTTTACGGAAACATGATTGCTCACGTGATAATTATTTTAAGAAGAACGCAGCGGAAATGCAAATCAAATGTGTGTTCATGAGGTAGATATGAAAAAGAAATGACAGGTACTTAACTTGTGGAAATTTAAATCAAATGACTGGATAGCATTTGTAATCCATTACTACCAATCATTTCCGGTTATCAATGAGACCAACTGTTGCATATTTTATTCCATAATCCCACAATGGGCGAACAAAAAATGCATACAAAAGCCTCACATATCTGAACTTTGGGTGAGCTCAGTAAATTGAGTGATTGATTGATCTTTATTCAAGTGTTTAACCAATTCAGACAAATACATTCTGATCTCCCATCGGCAACACCATATAAATAGAGAATTTTAACTAATTTACTAATGAAACAGACTTCAATATAACACATAGGCTAAATCTTAAAACAACCTTAAGTAATAACAGTGCATTTTTTATTTTTCTACATTTTTTGCTTAATTAGCATGTCAGTAACTTCAGAAATAAAACTACCATAGGATATATCATCCTCCCATAAGATATTTTTATCCAGCGAGTTCCATTCCGCAATGGAGCACCTCTTTACGGAATTCTTAAATTTTGAAGAAGTAAAACTACACATTTGCAACCTCGGAAATGAGGAAACCCTTCTTGCATTCAAATGGCAATTTTGAAACCATTCATTAAATAATCCTCACCGCATCTACTTTTAAAAGCAAATTTAACCAATTGTAATTTTTTTCTCTCCTGTATAGTTAACAAATTGCTCTTTTGTACCAGAAGGTTATTCAGCTCAGAACTCCTTTTTTTACCCCTTCTTGATTTTTTAAACAACCTAGGATAGTAGTATGAGAAAAGAAACCTCATTATCTTTTTTGTAATTTGTCTACTTCTAAATCAGTTTGCACACACCAGACCTTTAATCCATAGTCTAAGATATTTACTACATAACAAGACAGAACCGTTTTGAGAGTATTTTCACTCATGTACCGTTTTAACACGTACATTTTACATGGCGACAATAAGCCCTCCATGGCACATCGTAACTTTTTATGGATGCTTTTTATGATTCCTTGGCCCCCGTCGGTCAGTGTTTTATGTCGCCTGAGCTCATGCAAGTGCTTAGCACATTCATTAGCCAACCCATTACTTTTGTTGTTGGTGAGGAAAGGCGAGGAATACGTCAACACATGAAAAATATACGCTTCATCTTGTTCTGCTG
>JAHZNF010001861.1:0-10444 GCA_027744215.1 Troglopedetes dispersus
TTTGCAAAAAAGTTTTAAGAATCAATTTCTATGCAAAAGATTTCTACACTCATGCGCTATTTAATTCAGTTTTTCCTTTATAAGACCAATTAAGTTATCTTGGTCTTGATTGTAGCTTAAAGATTGAAACTTACCCAGTGACCTTCACCTGCTCTGCCACCGTGATGATGTCCATGGTGGTGTCCATGGTGGTGATGATGACCAGCAGCAGCCTCCAGGTCAAGCTTCTTTTCTCCGGCAAAAACCGAAGCAAAGAGAGCGAGGGCGATGAAGACGAGAGCCTACACAAAATTAGATTTATTTATTAGTCCACACGGAACAAAAAATAATTTGTTTCACGTACACCAAAACTAACTTTAACTATCCTTAAAAATTAGTGGAAATGTTTAACTTATTCACTTACAAAAAGCTTTGCCATTTTTAGCAGATTTTTTTGTGATTAGTTGATCTTAACTTGGGAACAATTAGAAAATGTCTGTTTCTTTCTGAAGTGGTCGCACCTCACTTTTATATCAATTGGTCTGCTAAGATAAGTCAAAATGCAAATTCAACGATACACAATACAAAAGTTCGCAGTGGATCAATCATATCACGACGCCAACTCCTTGTTAAGCCTGCCTAAGGCTTTTCAAGTAAACTATATTTTATAGATGTAAGGCAACAACAATAATTATTGCTGTGTGGTTATCCAATGTGGTTTTGCTAATCTCAAATTACCAAATACCTACATAATAGAAGGGTTCAACTCTTTTGACATTTCATATAAAATTTCAGCACGTAGGAAAATAATTTGCTATTTTGTATTGCTAACGTATTTACACATCAACATATTTTTCATCTGCAACATAGTATTTATCAGGTTACGCATTTTTTGGAGTAAAATCGGAAGTGCATAATATGCTGCTCCTTATTAAGTTTTAGCGCCAACGCGCATTCACTTTTGAGTAAAAAAAATTAATACTTCCTCGATAACAGATTCAACTGGCTACTTTGCATAACTCATAATTTCGTGATTCATAATTGTGCTTCATGACCTGTTAAATGAGCTAATGTTTTTATTTCGCGAGTGGCTGCTGAGAGCACACATAAAAAAGAAAAAAGAATTAGCACACTTTTGATTACAAGACTAAGGCTCATATAAAAAAAAGTGTTGATTTCAGAATTTACATCTAAAACATTACCTATATATTCTATAGAAGGCAAACCTCTAATGATGCCAATTGCACATGCTTGTTTCGATTTAAGCACCAAAAAATGATTAAAATCGCTGAAAAAAAGATAAATAAACGCACCTGCTCAACCATCCATTTAAACTTCCTCGCAATGAAAAAAAGTAGTCGCGCTATAAGAGAAGTATTTTAGAGGAATTTTTCTTTGTGTGCAGCCATCTGAAGCAAACTTGAGGAACGGAGGCGTGGTGCGGATGTACTCGCTATAGTTCCTAATATATCTTGGCTAGGTAAAAAGGTACCCTTCACACGTATGATGATAAGTTATAAGTGATAAATTGAAGTTAAGTAGGTTCGCTTTTAGTTCAAAACTAATGGAAAATTAATCACTCTTTTTTCTTTATCAAAACCTATCGTCATTTAATTGCACTTTACGACTAATAACTTTTAATGGAAATGTTAACCTCTTGCTTGAGTAAATAAGCTTTTTAAAATCGCCAAAAATTGATAATTAATTGATAATATAAGAATTCACGCGTGTTCAAAGAAAATGCAATTAAAATGCGAATGCAGTTTGCTGTATCTTGTCATCGTTTACCATCTCCAGTGTTCAAGTTATGCACGTGCGCTTTCTCCATTGATGCCCACAAATTTATGGATTTAGGATGTGGATACAACATGACTTTCAAGGAAGAAATTATCCAAAAAAGCGAAATAATTAATATGGAAGTAATAACCGTCGCACTTGATTTGTTGATTGATAGCTTGTTTTTATTTTATTATAAAGATTCACTGCATTAGATTTTTTACGATAGTAGTAATAATAATAATAATTTTTTATAATTACGGAAAAAATTAAGTTATAATAGCTTCATTCATCGTGGTATTAAAGGTGTACGTTTTTATTTAAAAAATGTGTGCGGTAGCTTCTGTAAAGTGTGTGTGCCTTTTTGCTCATTATACAATTTATAATCCATGTATTTAGGTAAGTATAATAATAATAATCATAGCAGTACAGTACATTTATATAAATATTATCGTGAATAGTATCTTGTTGAATAGAATGAAACCTGTGTGTGTGTCTAATATTATTCATTAATGAATTAACAAGTTTGGAGCTCCCCCAAAAATTTTTTTTGGAATACAACAAGCATGCGCAATAATAAATGTAGCGACAGGACTTAAAAATTTATTGAAAAGGATAATTTTCCACGCGATGAATCTCAAATGTTGTTTTCTTAAATTATCCACACGTAATGAAATATGTTTCACGTAAGTTTATAAATATTGTTTAGGTACATACGAGAATAATATGTAAATTTTTCAAATTACCTTCTGCATTCATTATCATTATATTATTATATGGCTACATAATAACGTACCTAGTAATTTTTTTCATTGATCCAGATTATATAAAGATAAAAATCTCAATTGATTACCATATAGTTCACGAGGTCCTTCTCAAGAATTAGATTGACACAATTTTAAGAAAAAATCTGTAAAAATGGACACACTTTTAAGTAAAAAAAAGGTTGAAATGACACACGCTACATACAAAAAATTTATTGAAATAAATTAGAGACATTAATTAAGTATCTCTGCAATCTACCTGGAAATTATATCAGCCTTTTTAAAAAATGCAATCCACCTTT
Organism: Troglopedetes dispersus; assembly: GCA_027744215.1. Lineage (NCBI taxonomy): Eukaryota > Metazoa > Arthropoda > Collembola > Entomobryomorpha > Paronellidae > Troglopedetes > Troglopedetes dispersus. The sequence goes on from JAHZNF010001861.1 coordinate 2,822, forward strand.
ATCTTTGCACCTTTATTTGTGACGTGGCGAAACTAGTTTAGCTTTAGACAAAAAAGTAATCAAAGTATGCTCAATCGAGTCTCAACTTTTTTTATGATAAGATGTCGCAACACACTTTTGTTCTTACGCGGAAAAGATGTACATACAAAAAAGAAACTTTTACAGCAATGATCTTAAATATTACCTAATAATTTGATAAAATTATTATGTAGCTACACTAGTAAAACAGCACTCATACCAATTACCATTACACATTTTTAATTATCCTTCGTTAAACATTTTAATTACATGATTTAAGTTACAACAATGACATTGTTATTTTTTATACAAAAAATGCAACATTTACTTTTTTTATGTACAGGAAACCGGCTTTGGATATTTTAGCAGTATTTCATCCTTAATAAATGAGTAAGTAAATGACGCAGCGTATTTACAAAAGAATCACTCGTTAAGTATCTTAATTTAAACATCTCTACAATATTTGCACAGAAATACATATATGGACATTTACATATTATGTTCTATAATTATTATTATTACAAAACAGTCAAATGAAGGAAATTATCAAATCAAATGATTTATTTCTTGCTTAATATTTATGTGTCTAGCTTTTGATAACACCGGATGAAAATGGTCCTAAATTCTTTTTATACACCAGCAAACATTTTTTTAAGAGACTTTACAGCAATGATCTTAAATATTACCTAATAATTTGATAAAATTATTATGTAGCTACACTAGTAAAACAGCACTCATACCAATTACCATTACACATTTTTAATTATCCTTCATTAAACATTTTATTACATGATTTAAGTTACAACAATGACATTGTTATTTTTTATACAAAAAATGCAACATTTACTTTTATATGTACAGGAAACCGGCTTTGGATATTTTAGCAGTATTTCATCCTTAATAAATGAGTAAGTAAATGACGCAGCGTATTTACAAAAGAATCACTCGTAAAGTATCTTAATTTAAACATCTCTACAATATTTGCACAGAAATACATATATGGACATTTACATATTACATATAATGTCTATCACTCACTTGGTTCATCAAAGTTATATATTTTTTTCGTAGTTACAATCCTCATCAACAAATTGTAATGTACACGGACACAACTTCAATTAAATTTTTTAGACACAACAATCCTTTGGTTTCATTCAATCATATAAAAATTTGACAAGCTACAATTATACACAAAATCATTTAATTTATGTTACACAATTTCACATATAAATACAATAGCAAAAATTCTCCTTCCATGATAACCCAATAATTTTCACGGTCTAAAAAATTCCCTATAAACTACACATGATGGAATCCTTATTTTATAGAAAAAGGAGCGACCATCCAACAAAAAAACAGTTAAAATATTTTTCTTATCCTTATTAATCATAATTTTTTTGACTGTCTCAATTTTTTCGTAGTTACAATCCTCATCAACAAATTGTAATGTACACGGACACAACTTCAATTAATTTTTTTAGACGCAACAATCCTTTGGTTTCATTCAATCATATAAAAATTTGACAAGCTAGAATTATACAAAAAATCATTTAATTATGTTACACAATTCCACTTATAAATACAATAGCAAAAATTCTCGCAACTCCTTCGATGATAAAACCCAATAATTTTCACGGTCTAAAAAATTCCCTATAAACTACACATGATGGAATCCTTATTTTATAGAAAAAGGAGCGACCATCCAACAAAAAACAGTTAAAATATTTTTCTTATCCTTATTAATCATAATTTTTTTTGACTGTCTCATTTCGCGTTACAATAATAATACATGTTACACGGAGATTCACAAATTGTTATAATATAATATCTTGTGTGTGTATGGTAAGTATCGAAGTAGTTGTAGTAATAATAGTACATTTGTCAATAATAAATTTTTTTAGGAAAGAATTCATCTCAAAACTAAGCTACAAGGTATTCTGGACGTAATTCCTTGGGTGATAAATGCGGCCTCATCATTGTCTCTTATTTTTACAGATGAGTTGGTGGCCGCTGCTGACTGCTGTGGTGAGTGGCCCGCACCCTGAAAACTTGTTCCAGGAGAATTACACGTTGGGAACGGCTTTGTCGAAGAAGGAGGATAAGTGGTGGTGGAATTATTTTTTGGAGCGGTCGCAGCTGCACATGTGGCCGTCGTTGTCCTCCGAGCTCTGGCTGCTCCTGGTCTTAAAGATCTAATGAAAGGGGATGATTGAAGGACTAGCATAAGCTGGAAAACACTGGTAAATGTCAGGAAAGATATCATGCTGGCGGCAATAAGGAGATCACAGGCTTTGAATTGGGAGCTCCCTGAACCCGTCACAGCTTGGGCACATTGGCCTGAAACAGAAATAAAAATTTATGAGAGAAACTGTGGCAAGGAAAAACTGTCATGTAATTTTTTTTATCTAGTCTCAAGAGGGAGAGAGAGAAAAAAAGGGAATTGGATAAGACTTGAATTTAATTATGATTCATTGTGTTTACATACCATCAATTGTGAGATTAAATGCCCAAACGCCCTGGATCCCCGGGCTGACGTTTCGCTGACAAGACTCACTACTGCTAAAAACTCGGAGACCTTCATCCGTCTCCTGATAATTGAAACAGTAGCGACGAGCTGAAGTCGTAAGCTAAAAGGACACATATCATATAATACAAAAATTTGGAGCAAACCAAAAAAATTCCTTTTTTTCTGTAAAAAATCCTTTTCTGACATTCTTATCCTCAAGTATTATACTATTACTATTATCCAGGGTTGCACCACTGGAAAAGAAATTTATTTAAGTGACCCCTTGGGCCAGCTTTCGTCTTGTTTTTTTTTCTTTTTCTCTCGCATAAAAATAGAATATCTTGGAGGAACATAAAAACTTACAACTGATGGGATGTAAACACAATGAATCTCGCATAAAAATAGAATATCTTGGAGGAACATAAAAACTTACAACTGATGGGATTGTGAGTAGCACATTTGGAGTGGAACTCCATCGTAGCACGGTCTCCGCAGCCAACGACTATTTAGCAATATCACAAGTAAATCATAATAAACTCTGTGCTCCAAATATTTATTATTCTGTTTGTTCGCAATTAATAAATATATAAAAAAAACTTACTCAACGTATGAAATCCTCCCTGCCCCATTGGACCACAAGCATCGCGCACCACCCGGCCATCGGTGGATACCCCAGTTGCCATGTATCTGCCTAGGTTTGGGCACCGGTTCGACTTTGCCTCGGGGTTGACCAGAGTCACGTAAGGTAAAGTTGGTCCCAGGGCGTTCGCCTTCCCGCACTCGAAGTCTTCACTCATCTGCTCCGACTTGCGCAGCATTTGGATCTCGGTTACGTGTTTTGCCCGTTGGTAAATGTGCATACAAACTTCTTCACTTTTGCTACAGAAAAAAATAAGTTTTTTTTCCTATCAAATATTCATCCAGAAAGCATTCTACACATAAACTAGATAAGATGACATGTCTCCATCATCCGAGAAAAAAGAAGAATCTTGGATCTTCACTCACGCATACATTATATTTTTTTTTTCAGAGAAAAAATGTCAAAATAAGGTTTCACAATTCAAAAATATATCCTAGAGATCATTCCATCTTTTTTTAAAACTTTTTTCCGGGAAAAAGTGGAGCTTCTTTTTTCCTTTATGTGATCTCTGGGAATCAAATATGCAATCCACCCAAAAGGATTTTTCCCAAACTTTCCTTTTTAGTAATGTTGTGTACGTTGTAAGTTTTGCATGCGTGTCTAATCTTTAAAAAAACTTTTTTTGGAACCGAAATAGTATTCTTCATTTTTACCAGAGATAAGTATGCAAGGACATGTGAGCGTCTGTCATAATACATATTTTTTGTTTTACGGAGTTATTTTTTCTTTCTTGCTGGTTAGGGTTTTTCGGAGGAAAAAAAACTTATACGCCACGAGGGATGATGTTATCCTTGCGGACAGTTTCTGTCAAGTTGAGAGTATCAGATTGAATTCCGGAAGAGGCGAAACTAAAAAAAAACATTTCTTTTTTTTCGTTTTCGTGAAAGATGCATTAGAAAAAATATACATTATTTTATGAAAAAAGTATAAACTGCATTTTTCAACATCACTGATTCCGTGCAATTCTTTTCTACATTAGATTTTTTTCAGTTATTCTTTTTGTCTCGGGTAAGAACGAAAGTTTGAAGAAAAAAAAATGCTCATGCATGTAAGATGATGATAAGACTTCTCCAAAGTAGTCATCTCTTCTGCAATGTAAATTTTTTTGTTTTCTTTTGCGTCTACATTTCGTTCCGTGCTGGAGTTTCCTTCAATATTTTTTCTGTTTACTGTTTTGAACCATGCGATGCACTGGCTCAGAATGATATCCAAAATAAAATCCCTTAACAAAGATAAAAACAACTGAAGAACTATTTTTCCACGAAATTTGAAATTACAAAAAGAAGGAATTGTAATTGCAATTCTTTCTTTTTTTCAAGGAAGCAGAAGTTATTCAGCATGCATCTCATCTCATCTCACATGACATTACACGTGATGTCAAGTTGAACAGTAGTAGTGAAAGTGGAGGCATCCCCAAAGCAAATAGGAATATCGATAATGCACACTTCGTATTGATTTTAACACCATAAATATCTGTATGAGCACAAAATGCGAGCTAACTAACCGTTTAGGTACAAAATTCTCTTTAGAGCTAAGCTCCCTTTACTGTGTGTCTCTGGTTTCCTGTTGGTGCATGCAATACAATACATTACAACAAAAAATGCAGCAAATGGCCAACCTGCGTAATATTATTCGTCCGTGCAACAAAAAGGAACACGAATTGTCAATCTATTATAAAGTTTACAAAGATGCAGGAATTGGATAAACAGAGAAATAGAGACCCGTACCAATATCTTCATAATGTCATGCAGGCTACACAGACAGATATACTATAGAAACTCTTTCGGAAAAAAAATCCTTGCATTCTCCTTCTCATTTCTTAGTGGATGCGTGTGCATGCCATACATAATGTGGGAAGAGTGAGTGAGTACTTTTTCTTCTTCCTTCTTTTCAAACTCAGGTCAAAGTGAAGGGAAAAAGGAGAAAGAATACAAATAAATGCATCCCGTGCACGTCATCCTCATCTGTTTCTTCCTTTTTTTTTACATTTTTTCCCTTTTCTTTCTTTTTCCCCTGCCGCCGCATTTATTCCTTCCCTTTTCGTATTTTATTGTATTTCGTGTGTGCGGGTTTTGGAAATAAAGACTTGTGAGCGTGTACTTACCATCCTTGTGTGTGTTTGGCCACAATAGCTACATGCCTTCCCTCCTGAATATCCACGCGACTCTGGCAAGTAATCCTCGTGCCACCGGTGAACAGGGATGATTGCTGGGAAGTTGCATAGAGTCCACCCGAAGTTCCGGCGTTTGTTCCAGCAGCCACCCCAACTGCTCCAATTCCTCCGCCAAGACTCAAACCAGCAGCTCCCGCCGCTCCTCCGTTGGCAATAAGTGGGAGACCAGCAAGACCCATCATGCTGCCGCCTCCACTGAGGAGGGAATAATGCCCGGATGAGTTCCTCCGGTTGTCTTCCGTGATGTGCATCGTTGAGTTCTTATGATGCATCTTCGCTGACATTTTCCCATCTGGAATAATGTCACACAATTGATTATTATTATGGACACCCAAGTTTATAGTAAATATAGGTCTATAAAATATTAAATATCGTACCCAGGGTGTGCCAATGGTGGGAAGCCACCCAGGCAGGAAATGCACACTTTCCCTCTCCTTTGTCCACTGTTGTGCACACACACAATGTCCAAATGGTGAATACATATTTTGTAAGAAAAAAAAGAGAGAACAAAAACATTTTATTATTGCCATCATCATGCCATCATTATTATTATCCTTCTTCTTCGACTCATCATTGTGGAGACAATTGTTATCGGCAAGCAAGCTCAACTCCAACAACCAAGCCAGAAGGAAACGTTCGAAAACAGAATACTAGTAATGAGAGAACTATGAAAAGAAGAGATCCCCCGGTGCTGTGCACACACAGGGAGAGTTGCACATAATCATAATGTTCAGTCATCTTGATCGTGCAAGGTTGCATAACAAAGTTTCCGCTCAAGTGACACCACCTCCAATAAACAACAAACCATTGCAGCGAGTGTATCTACCAAGATTTTGCTCCATATTAGAGCCATTTCCATCAACTTTTACGGCTCGTTCATTGCACCAAGCGTAACTACAGTTTCGTAGTTCCTACCAAACTTCCTTCCTCTTTTGTCAACTCTCTATTTAGTTTTCATGTGGTAAGTTTTTGGAAAGAAATAACCTTACAAAGTCTCCACGAAATGATGATAATCACTCCTGCCATCAACATCATCAAAAACTATAAGATTTGTGTAGTAATAGTGTCATTTGATATGGTAATAATAATCCAAGCGAGGTTATTACAACCAACAAAAATTTTTTTTACAAAAAAATAGTCATTAAAATGTGCAACATAAAACAAATGATAAATGAAAATCACTGAGCCGAACCGAAAAGGAACATGGATGTGGCTTGGCATGGCACTGCACTTCGAAAACAAAAAGTGCATTTAGCGGAAATACACGGCTATTAATGCATATCCACTACTGATGATAACTATATAACCCACAATAAAGAAGAATATTATGCGTGCTTAGTTATAATGACACTGATAATGAATATGGTTGCATTTTCATCCGCTCCGGTAATTATGAATGCACCTCTCTCTCTCTCTTTTCCAAGTGATCCTTAGAAGCTTGCTTTTGTACAAAAAATATAATAATTAAATTCACTCCGTGTTCCTGGCACAAGTCCAGGATACGATGCACGAGGATAATAATAAAAAAACTGTAGTATGTTGTTCTTAATAATAAACATCCACTATAATTTTTTGGAGCACACCAATACACAATCACGTCGTCGGTGTAGGTAAGACGAGAAGGATTTATTATTGCTCATCAGGGATTTTTTTATTTCAAAGTAGAAAACTAGGAGGTGTAATGACTTTACTCTCAGCAAGATTCCATCAATGAAAAAAATATATAGATATTATGGAGCTTTGAAATCTCCTCTTTCATTATTTTCTTCTGAGTAATGTGTCCGTATTGTCAATAATAACTGGGATGGAGCAAAAAGTACCCAGAATGAATTTGGAGAAGCCATTCATTAAATATGGGACGCACTACGCAAGAAGAAGTCGGATCAGTTTGTTTGTGGCTTGGTTTCACAAAAAAATATATATTTCTGAATGAATCCAAAACGTGTCCAGCAAAAGTAAGAAGCATCATCATCCTTACTTTCGGGATTGTTTTTATTTATACTCTAAATGCTACAATATGAATTGGCAATCTGTGAAAGTGCAGGAGTTTCCACTACCATTCGAAATTCACTTCTATGATACTCCCCTTCGTAGTTTTCTTGATATTCAACTTAACCCCGGTAAATCCTCCACAGTAAATCCTGCCGACGAGACTACTACTGCGACGAAAATGTGTAAACAAGAAGAGTGGGAAAAAAAAGTTTCTTCATTATTGCGTCGCCCATAACAGGGATTATCATGATCGTTATTATTTTCATTTATTCACCTTGCTCACTCCGTTCTATG
>JAHZNF010001862.1:0-11558 GCA_027744215.1 Troglopedetes dispersus
AAAACTCACTCACTTACAAATGACCGTTGTTGACGCGAAGGATAAAGAACATCGTACTTGGGTAAAGTGATGGTGCTTCTTTCCAGAAAATATGAAATTTTCTGTTTATGAGAGAGTAATAACACATGATTGGGTATTACTAAAGGATAGTTTGTTTGTTTTTAAGTTATTTCCCACAGGAAAGAAACGACAAAATATTCCAGTATGATTAGACTTTCAAAGGTCGGGGGAGGAATGGATACATACCTGACGAAATCGTGAATGACTTTGAGTGGAATTTATGACGACGAAGGAGAAGAAGAATAATATCATCAGCTATATACATTATCATTTTTATTTTGTCTCGAGGAATTGCGAAAAAAAAAGGTTACACGTACACGTACGGTCAATTTGTAAATCGCTTCTTTTTGGATTATATGGAGAAAAAAATACAATCATTCGTAACAATTTTCTTCTTTGGTCATTTCATATTCACTTGCCGCATTTATGCTATTGCGTAATCAACAAATTTTTCTTCATTTCATGTAATTTCTTTTTTGGACGATTTTTTTTTGTCTAACCTGACAATGTGGTTTGCGTAACAGGTTTTCTTTTTTTTTTACGTAATCATACATGACCGTCGTCACTTATACCGTAATTCTCTGAACACAATGGGGATCGTAATTGGTTTTGTGTTCTTGTTCTTTTTTATCCGTGACTCTTGACAAGTTATGGGGAAATGGGGGGGGAAATTTGTGTATATGCACACGTATTTTTTTGTCACTTTTATTTTTTTCTGGTGAACGCGCTAACAAACTGGACACATGTGATAATGCTTTAGAGGGTTTTTTTAGGAGGAGGGGTTGTGTCGTTCCTGGAAAAAAAAATGAAACTAAGAAAAAGTTGTACAAGGGTGTTATTATTACGAAGACCACTGGTGGCTGGTGTGTTCTGTTGGTAGGATGCATTGATGACAAGTTTTTTTGTTGTTGTGTTGTTGTTCTGTTCCTTTGTGTTTCACGAGCAAGTGGTTATGGGATCTGGTTATGTTTTCTTTTTTTTGGATGACAATAATAGTTGACATTGGGATTCGCTTATTTGCCCTTTGTTTTTTCATGCCGCGTTTCATACGTAAGATATGTTGGTGAGGAAGGAAGGAGAGCAAGATAGTTTGTATAATGTACTTCGTTTGTTTCTTGTACATGACACTGAACCAAGGGAGTTCTTATAATGACGACGGGACGATGATGTGGAACGAAAACGAAATGGATAACCTTCAAGTTTTTTTTTAACGATAGTGCGTTTTAGCGTAAAACTCTCTCTCTTGTGGGGTTCTTGTGTGTGTGTGTGGGAGAGCGATCAAGTGTGTGAGTTTTGTTATGTCCAATGCTACTATCACTCGTGTGTCCATATTAATTTTTTTTTCGCATCTTTACATATTCGCAATATATGTATAATTCGCATCATCACTAGGTTCTTTTTTTACTGTAAAAAAAACAAAAGGGCGATTGTTGCGGTAGTATTGTGGATTGTATTGAAGACATACGTATATACATCTTATCATCATGACCGTGGTACAAGATCATGAGTAGTAGTATGTGAGTCACTTTTTAACAAGAAGTTACATATCGTCGCGTTCTCCATCATCATGTCCAGAGAAGCTATGTAGGGAGTCAAGTTTTGTTCTGAAGAAATTATATATACGAGATCTCTCATGACAAAAAAAAAAGTAGAATATACACACACGTTTGAGAGACTTAACATTAACCTTGGCTTTTTCGTACTTGTGTTATTGTATTTTGGCTCGTTTGTTCTTTTGTTGTTTTTTTGTGTGTGAGCTTCTTCTTCTTCTTCTGCTTCATCCAACATTATATATGTTTTGTTGGCTCCACCAGAACCAAGCAGCAGGGAGCAGCATAAGCAAGGAGTATCATATATATTTTTTTTTGTTCCTTATCGGCGCACACACACACAAGATTGGGTATGCACGTACTCGTTTTCATTCCCAGTCGTTCTCTGGCTGTCGACGGGGAAAGGATGAACAAAAAATAAGAGATTGTAGGAGGGGGAACTTACTACTCAAACGTAATGGTTTTGTATCGTGTTGTTGTGTGAATGGGAAGAGAGTGTGTGTGTGAAAGAAAGAGAGAAAGAAAAAAGATCTTCATATATACAAAAAGTATTTCGTTTTGGGGTGATTTGGTACAAAAAATAAAAGAGCAACGGGAAGGAATTCAATAAGACTGCGATTACGTAAACGGAGAGTTACCACAAAGTTCTTCAACGATATATCTTACCAAGTTTAGTAAAATTTTTATTACTCGAGCTTATGAATAATAATATTGTTTCATAAACCATTTATTTTGCTCACAAAAAAAAAGACAAAAACGTTCGAATTTTAACCGTAAGAGATTAAATAGACTTTTGAATAAAAAAAAAGTGAGAAGTTAATCAACTGTTGATCCTCAGAATATATACTAAAATATTATTTGCTCAAAAAAAACAAAGACTTTTTTTTTATGCTTAAACTATTTTAAGTGTCAGTAACGAAACAACAAAGGAATGTAACAAAATATAAGTCGTGTGTTAGTAAAGTCAGGTTGTTACTACTCTGTTATGTGTTGTTGTCAGTTGTTCAGTATTCGCGAAAAATAAAAACAATATTACTAGAGAGAGAGAGTTGGACACACTGCAAGCAAACGAGACACCCGTCACCCAAAACTCCATTAAAAACAGAAGTTCTCAGTTCTCTGGAATCCTTTTCACTTTGTCGTTGTACTCACAGTCGTCACGATAAAAAAAAACAGAGATACTTTTTTTATTATTATTATCAACCGGACGGATACGACATTTAGCAACTGACGCAAGTTACTTTTTTCGCGTTTAGTTTTTTTAATAACACACTACTGCTCCAGATTACCGTGAACGTATTAGAGAGAAAAAAACTGGAATTTATTACTAAAAAACCGGATGCTCTAGGTGGTATTATAACGTATTATCGGTGGTTGTGATCTTATTCTCTGAGACTGTGTGTGTGTTTCTGTGCATTTGGGTGAAGTGGCTTGAGCTTAAAGCTATAGCTGGCTTCTTTTTTTTTTTTTGCTCGCTCCATTGTATACGGAGAAGACGACGACAACAAGCACAAAACCGACCGACCGACCGACCGGTTTTTTTCACATCTAAAAAGAACCAATTATTATATTGTCGTGGATTTTTTTTGTACTTCTTCTCACAATTTTGTGAGAGAGAGATGTGTTTTTTTTTCTGTGTGTGTCGCGACGGACGAGAGAAGATACGAAGTAAAGAGTGTTCTGAATTTGTAATGACTGGTATGAAAGCAAACGGACACCAGTGGTATGTAATCACAAGAAATTTAATTTGAAGTGTGTGTAGTAATTATGCCCAAGTCGTCTGCAGCCTCATCAGCACATCACATTCACCATCACGGTGCTCCGACTAGATTCGCACAGTCTCATCATCATCATCATCATCACCAGGCAGCGTTGCTGCTCCAGCAGCGGAATATGATCGTACAGCCACGTGGGGAGGTGATGGGTGGGGGAGGGGAACGGGGGAGTGGAGGAGGGAGTGGGGGAGGAGGAAGTGGGAGTGACAGGTCTTTCGGGTCCCTAGCATCCCACCACTTGAATAGTCTCAACCATCACCATCACGTTCATCACCAGTTACCATCATCTGCAGCAGCTCTGAACTTGTCGTTGCTGCACCATCACGCTGCTGCTGCTGCTGCTGTCAACTTTCTCAAGAACAATGGGATGAGTAATCATAATAATAACAGTAACCAGCAGCAGCAGCAGCAGCACCACCACCACTCCCCACCTCACCATCATGTACTGAGTGATGTGGTTATGGATCTCAGTACCAAATCGGGTGGGAATAATAATAATAACCATCATAAGAATAAACGGATTGTGCAGCGTATCTCGAGGTCGCCTTCTCCACCACCACCACCACCTCAACAACAAACTCATCGAGGATTATCTAAGGAATAATAATAATAACCATCATAAGAATAAACGGATTGTGCAGCGTATCTCGAGGTCGCCTTCTCCACCACCACCACCACCTCAACAACAAACTCATCGAGGACTTTCTATCCAGCATCAGCAACAACAACAACAACTCCCGTTGCCTCCACCTCTGAGCCGTGGGAGTAACATTATCCCGCAGCAGCAGCAGCAGCAGCAGCAGATCCACACAACAAACTCAACTCCAAGTCCACCGCTACAGAAGCAACCGCTCGCAAGCTTGTCAGCATCCTCACCTCCAGTGTTACCAACCACTCTAGTGAGGATGAGTGGGAATTCCGGGGGGAGTGTTATCGGGCCTTTGGCTTCTGGGATGTTCGGGTTGTCGGATATCCTGTCGCCGGATGGGGATGGGTCGGATTCCAGGGCTCAGAGTGATGAGAATAATGAGGAGGAGGAGGAGGAGGTTGATGAGGTGGATCGTCATCATCATCATCATCGGGGTGGAATGGAAGAGGAAGAGGAGAACGAGGTTGTTAATTCAAAACGGAGAGGAGGATTGATGATGATGATGAATGGAGGGAGTGACAAGAGTAGTAATGGGTATCATCAGAACAAGCATGGGTATGAGGAGCACGTCGACTCCAATGTTGTGTCCTCTCCACGCTTGTTCATTAGTAAGCGGTCGCTGAACGGGCCAAAAGTGTCGATTCACTCGATAACTAATCAGTTGCAGAAGAACCGTGTGAACGTAATCCCGACGAGTCTCGACTCTCCGAGTTCGAACAAGAGCTCGAGCATGTACTCGCCTAACGTCACTCCTCCGCCTAACAACATGTTTGCACCTTACCAGTTCATGAACAACATGACCAGCTTGATGTTCAACAACAGTTTGAGGGGGTTTGCTGCTGCTGGTGGTGGGGCAGTTGGAGGAGTTGGGACTAACAATTCTGTGAGGCTTCCTTCGCCTCCGAATTCGAGTTGCTCGAGTAGCAGTAGCGTGAGCTCTCCTCCACCTCCTCTTCCTTCACGGGCGAAGCAGTCGAGGTACCAGAACGGAGGGAGTCGTAACAACGTCCCTTCCAGTCCAGATGACACGAATCAGGATGAAGACGAGCTTGTTGAGTTGGTGAAGAAACGGAATGGGGACGTGTCAAGGTATCAGGCTTACATCACCGCGTTGCAGAATCAGGCTCGTGGTGGTGGTGGGAATAATAATAATAACGTTGCTGCAGCGGCTGCGGCTGCGATCATGAACGGGTGCTCATCAGTTGGGTCGAGGAAGAGGAAGGCTAACAATCCTGTCAAGGTCAGGTATAACAGTGGGAGTGAAGAGGATGAGCCGGATGTTCCGATCAAAATTGAGAATAATGGGAGAGGTGGCAAGTTCACGGGGCAACGTGAGATCAACCCACAGCATCGACTTCCACCGTCTAGTAACGGGATGAGTGTGGTGAAGATGGAGTGTGAGGAGGATGGGGATGGGGGAGATGAGGCGGAAGAGGATGAGGATGACGTTCCTATCAGTTTGCTCAATCGGGTCCATGTTGAGATGAAGGAGGAGGGTGGGGACATGCAGGATGACCAGGAAGAGGGTGAAGAAGATCAAGATTTGGAGGGTCAGGATTTATCGAACAGGTGAATACATGTTTTGACATTGCGTTGCAAAAAAATTTTTTTTTTTTGGGGAATTTTTGTTAAGAAAGTTATGTTGTATGAAATTCATGACAATTTTTCATCAATCGTGTTGGTTTTACTTTCCCCCCCGCTAAAAATATTTATTTAGACCCAATTTCAACCACACAAAGAAGAACGGTCACAACAACAACAACTCGACAAAATCCGACGAGTCTTACGCATCCGACGACCAAGACATGGATCTATCCTACGAATCCACAAACCATAGAACTAAGAAACAAAAGAATCATCATCATCATCAACAGCACCCGAACAACAATCCCCTCGGGCTGTTCAGATCAGTCTTGTGGGACTCCAAATCCGCTGCTTTACTCGCTGCTGCTGCTGCGGCGGCTGCGGCTGCAGCTGCTGCCACCACCGCTTCTTCTAATCCAAATGCGTCGCAGGGAAGGAGGAGAAGTGGAGATGAGCAGAATGAAGAAGATGAGGAGGAATCATCGAGGAGAAGTAATAATAATGATGAGGATGAGGAGGAGGATGATGGTGATGCGGGAGATGATGACCAAGGGCATCGGAGTAGTGGGGTGGATGAGTGAAAACACAAATGGACAAATGATTTTTGTGAAGAGAGCTTTTTTTTGTCTTTTTTTCATTTTTTTAGGTAAGTGTATTTTGGGATATATGTACATATTTTTTAGATTTTTCTGGTATCGTGTGTCTCAAAAAAAAATTGTTGGGCAAGTCGATCTAAAATGTTTGTTCCTTTTTTTTTGCAGAACTCAAAAAAAAATCGTAAAAAAAAAATAATTTATCCAAAGGAAAGAAAGACGACAATCACAGACTTTTTTTTTGTGTACACTTTTTTTTTGTACAAAATAAGTAAATATATAAAAGCACGAGTAATATAAGCGAGTAAATGTTTTTTCCTAGTCACATAAAAGGAAATCATCATTTTAAAATCCAATCATTTGTATATCACCAATCTCTCTGTCTCTCTCTCTCTCAAATTACCATTCAATCACGACAACAATATCATCCAAGACGAAACAGAAGCAACGTAATTTATGTACACGAATTGATTACCATTTATAGGAAAATGATAAGGTTTAATATTACGTATATTTTATAGGTTAAGTAACCGTGTTATCGTAATCTTTTTTGTATTTATATGCAAACAAATCACTTCACATCATTACCGCACCTGTTTTAATTTTTTCTCTCTCTTCCTCAGTTCTTCACGTAAACAATAGTATTTTTTTTTGTGTATTTTCACACGATCTTTGTATGTAAAAGTCACGTATTACATTTTATTTGCTCAATAAAGTAAACCATTCAATCACGACAACAATATCATCCAAGACGAAACAGAAGCAACGTAATTTATGTACACGAATTGATTACCAGTTATAGGAAAATGATAAGGTTTAATATTACATACAATTTTATAGGTTAAGTAACCGTGTTATCGTAATCCTTTTGTATTTATATGCAAACAAATCACTTCACATCATTACCGCACCTGTTTTAATTTCTCTCTCTTCCTCAGTTCTTCACGTAAACAATAGTATTTTTTTTTGTGTATTTTCACACGATCTTTGTATGTAAAAGTCACGTATTACATTTTATTTGCTCAATAAAGTAATGGAAAACAACGAAAAAAAAACGAATGTAATGTAGGGTAAGTTAATTTTTAGGAAACTTCCAAAAATAATAAAAAACGGGATGATATAATGGGATATATAGATAAACTTGACTGTTATTCGGGAGGGAATGGGGGGGTTATATTTATTTATTATATACAAAACTTTTGGGCGGCTTAAATCCAGGGTATATAATCTTGTTTATTTTCACCTATTTTTTTTTCTTCACAGTATTTCTTAAGAACAAAACCAAAATTTGTCATGTTTTTTGGTCACTTCACTTTCACTTGCACACAGAACCAGATTGATGAGAGGGGTATCGTTATAGTCTTAAGTAATTTATATGAGTAAAAATAAATGATTAAAAAAAAAGATATACTGAAATGTATGATATAAAAAAAATCGTGTCTCTAAATATATTTTTTTGTATCTTTATCTTTTTTATAATGGAAAAAATATTTGTACCCGTGAATTTGTATGTCTCGCGAAAAAAAAACATTTCATGATGCAAGGGAAAATAAATAAACGGATGTGTTGGAGAAGAATAAATTACACGACATTGTTGTTTGCTTCAAAAAACTTTTTTTTTATATTTTTTTTCCGTAATACTTTTCATTTTGGATGCTGTGTGGTAATTATTTTTTTTTTCTTCATCATCTTTTACATTTACATTAAACTTGTGTGTGCTACAAAAAAAAACAAAACATGATTCCGGTGTGTAGGACTTATATTAAGTTGTTATAAATTAAAGTATCATTAAAACAACAAAAAAAGAGGGATAAAACAAAAAAAAAACTGAGCTTCTTGATCGACTACAATAGTATTTTAATAAAAAAACACGTGCTTGCTTATATAATTTTACATTTTGCTGTGTTTTTTTTGGGACTTATTAAGAACGGGGGGAATATAGTAAGGACTACGCGAAACCAAAAAAAAAAAATACGGGTTGATGGTGTTTTTTTTTTAAATTCGCGACTACTATGTTGTGTGATTAGTCTTACATACCTACGCTTTCTTTTTTTTATTCATTACAAAGAGATCAAAGTATTTATGAATTTTTTTTTACAAACATATTCGATCGTGTGTTGGGGTGGGGGGAAGTGGAGGTGAAGGTTGTTGGGTTCTTTTTATTTACAAAGTGTTGGGAAAGGGGTTTATATTTTACACACACACACGCACAAAAATCTTATTGTAAAAAAACTTCTTATTACGTTCTTACATTTTTTTATATACCGCTCGAATGAATTGTTACATGTTTTGAAAATCGTTTAATTTGGGTTCTTAATAATTACGCAATGTTGTAAATACTATAAAGTTTTTAAACCAGTCTATTTTTTTTTATTTTCTATGTGTGTACTCCAAATAATTTATTTCAACGTAAACGTATATTCAGTCAACAAAAAAACCAAAGATTTACAAATTTATGATGAAGAGATTGCACGGAAGCGTCATAAACAAATAATTTTTTTAAAATTATTATTGGAACAAAAATTGTTAAAAAATTATAATGCACAAGGAAAATAACGTTGAACTGAGGGGGGGGGGGACTTATATGTTTTGAAAATCGTTTAATTTGGGTTCTTAATAATTACGCAATGTTGTAAATACTATAAAGTTTTTAAACCAGTCTATTTTTTTTATTTTCTATGTGTGTACTCCAAATAATTTATTACAACAACAAAAAACGTAAACGTATATTCAGTCAACAAAAAAACCAAAGATTTACAAATATTTATGATGAAGAGATTGCACGGAAGCGTCATAAACAAATAATTTTTTAAAAATTATTATTGGAACAAATATTGTTAAAAAATTATAATGCACAAGGAAATAACGTTGAACTGAGGGGGGGGGAGCTTGTACAGTGATCATGATGGTGATGTTTTACTTTTCTGGAGATTGAAGGAGGAGGTGGTTCAATGTGGAGGTTGATGGTGGTGATGAGATGACTGGGAGGATGAGTGGTGGTGATGGGGACGCGTGTGCTGTGCCGCTGGTCAGCTTGTGTACGAATTCCATGTGGAGGGATAAAGAGAGGGGGGTTGGGAACGAGGGGAGGGGGGTGGATTTGGTCGCGATACAGAGTGGGCACTATTTGTGTTGGGAGGGGGGAAGGATTTATAATTTTATTTCTTTTTTACATCTTATGTTTTATTTTTTTCGGGGGGTATTGTTTGGCTCTTTACCTGGAACCCAACAGCTTGAGGGAGTGGAGCCACCACCGGTGGTGCTGCTGTTGTTATTCCCGTTGAAACCCGTGAAATTATTGTTGTTCAACGCGAACATGTGGTGGAATGGGAAGAGGTTGAAGGGGGATTGGGGGGAGGAGGTGGTGGAAGAGCTACGGGTTGTTGTTGTGTTGTTGTTATTTCCGGGGGATGATGGTCGTGGTGGAGCAGCAGCACCACCACCACCACCAGGGCGTTGGCTCAGCTCTGTGAGCATTCGTTCGAAAAGGGATGTGGTTGCTGCGGCTGCTGAGAACAAGTCTGCTCCTACTGCTGGGTGCTGGAGGCTGGGTGGGAGGAACGGGTTGAGGAAGTGGGGTGGGGGGGAAGGAGCGGGGTGGTCTTCGATGGTGCGGGAGACTGGTGGCTTGCTGGGTGTGAGCTGGTGGACATAAGAGATTTTTTTGAACTGATTAGCGTGTTTACAAGAATGATTTAATTTGTTATTTAGAATTTGTGTGGAGAAGATAGAGAAACCTGGAAAGCCCCGATTGAAGAAGCGGAAGGAGGAAGCGGGGATTGAGATGATGACGAAGACGACAATGATGATTGCTGACAAGACAGAATACTGAAAGGATTCGTGTTTGGGAATAGGATAGGGGAAGGAGGGTGGTGGTCTTCGATGGTGCGGGAGGCTGGTGGCTTGCTGGGTGTGAGCTGGTGGACAATAAGAGATTTTTTTGAACTGATTAGCGTGTTTATAAGAATGATTTAATTTGTTATTTAGAATTTGTGTGGAGAAGAGAAGATAGAGAAACCTGGAAAGCCCCGATTGAAGAAGCGGAAGGAGGAAGCGGAGATTGAGATGATGACGAAGACGACAATGATGATTGCTGACAAGACAGAATACTGAAAGGATTCGTGTTTGGGAATAGGATCCCACCACCACTACTACTGTTACTACAGGATGCTATGGTTGATTGTTGCTGGGGAGTGAAGGAAGCTGATGATGATGATTGTGCACCCTTCCGCATCATCATGCACATGAGCAGCTGCTGCTGCTGTTGTTGCTGCTGCTGCTACGTGATTGATAAGCGTTTCAGAGTCAAGAAAGCGAGATGGATAGAGAGAGAGAGGTATTTACAGAACATAATATCCAACCAAATAATAAAGAAGAAGAAGTAGAAAAAGAAGTGATTCGTACCTGATGCGCAGATGCAGCGGCAGCAGCAGCAGCAGCAGCCATCGCCGCCGCCGCCGCCCTCTGCCCCGCAACATGTGTGACCATCCTATCATCCGTAACTGGAGATGAGTCGCCTTCACCACCAAACATCATCGTCTCACGATCACGATCACCAAACAAATTACTTGGGTTAACGTTATTGCTGTTATTGCTGCTACGCCTAGTATGCTTACTCATCGGCTCTGATGGTGATGAAGAAGAATTGTTATTTGCTGTGTTGTTATTATCGAGGACCCCTCCTCGGTGGTGGTGGTGGTGTTGTTGGTGTTCACCAATCTTACTACTACCAACATCTCCTTCAACAACATCCTCCTCGTTATCGCTGCAAGTGGACAGGAGTTTTTTATGGAGGTTGAAGTTGGCAGAGTGCCTGTCCCGGGACCGCTTCGAGGGGAACGACGCGTTACAGCCGTCCACTGTACACTTGTGCTGCATTAACTGCTCTTAGGTGGGGGTAGCCAACCGTGTCCAACAAAGAAGAACCAAAAACAAAAGAGAAAAAAAAGAACCCAAACATACATTACAACGTTTACTTTATGGAGTTTTGCTTTTTTTTATCATGGGTTTTTTTATTATCTTTAAGTTTTGTTCAGAATAAAACTAGTTTCATGAGTAATTAAGTACCTTCAAAAGGGGTGGTTGTATTAGTGCCGCCGCCACCACCACCGCCGGTGGTTGTAATAGGTGGATTGGTGGACCTGAGTTGGGGTGTTGTACTTGTATTACCAACAACACTGCTGCTCTGGTTCCAAAACGATTTGGTTGGGGAAGTTGATGATGATGATGATGACTGGTTGTTCATGTGGCGGTGATGTTGGTGGATGGATGATGATGATGATGGAGGGGATGATGAGCCCATGCCACTGCAAATAAAGAATTTATGCATAAAACTTTATTTTCATTT
>JAHZNF010001863.1:0-13156 GCA_027744215.1 Troglopedetes dispersus
GTTTCACTGACATGACTTCCCACTTCATTCAGATCATCATCATTTTCGAATGGTGTTGCGGTTTTCTTGGCTCCGCCACTCCGTCTGCCACACTTGAGCAGACTGATGAGGATCAAACAATTTATGTGACGAGGACACAGCCAACAACTGTGTACAGAACTTACACATACTACACCACTTACTTCATTCCTAAGGAAGACTCCACTCTGACCTCTGTTACAAGTCGGGAGGTCACTTCGACTAGTGTGGGTCTCGTGAGAAAAACTTACTCCAGTGTTCATCCCACATCTTCCCTGGATCCAGATTCTGCTGCGGAAGTGACCGAAGTTGTTGATGAAGAGAAGCCTTCCAGAAGCAAACAAAAGGCTGTTTCCAAAAGCAAAGTGCGTCCATCCGGAGCTCAAGTAATTTACAAGACGTTCTACACCACTTTCACTTATCTAACCACATTCTTCACCGGACAAACGAGCAGTGTCAAGAGTCGCGAAGAAGTGGTCTCCAATGTGGTCACTCTTACTTCCAGCATTGGAAGCACGCCCACCACTTCCGTCAGGATTAGGCCAACTGCGAGCGCAGCTTTAAGGTCAAGAGCTTATAAGACTGTGTCTCCTCGCGTATCCAGCACTATTAAGCAAGGTGGAGCTAGTGATAATGTTGGCGCAACTTCTCCAGGAATATCCCGATATTCCTCCATCAGAAAGGCCAAGTTGTCCAGTAAGATTGTTTCTGTTCCTCCATCTCCATCGGTTGTGTCTAGCCGAGTGCCATCCAAAGTGATGGAGCCGGTGACCGTGTTCAAAACATTCTACACCACATATACCTACTTCACCACGCTCTTTAATGGAGACGAGACCTCGATCAAGAGCAGGACTGAGGTGGTAACAAATGTGGTTCCAACAGTGACCCGCACAGCCATCACGCCAACAGCCTCCATTTCCCCGACAGATCCTTCTGAGGAGTATGAGGACGAATATGATGAAGATGACACTGAAGCTCCGGACACCGATAAGGATACCTACGCATCATCCACTGCCTTCAAAATGAGTAACAAGAACAAACAGAAGGAGACGACGTTCTACACAACGTACACTTATCTAACAACGTCCTTAGGTCAAGACGGCAGCAGTCAGGTACGCAGCTCCTTGAAGACATTTACAAATGTCTTGGTTGGAGACAAGACCATTCGCTCTGGCATGATTGGAGTCATTGAGCCAACAAAGCTAACAGGAAGAAGTGCGGGTGTACGTGGCGGAGCCAAGAAAACCGCAACACCATTCGAAAATGATGATGATCTGAATGAAGTGGGAAGTCATGTCAGTGAAACGAGCGAAAAAACCAAGGATGACGATGATGAACCGGAAGTGACCACAATTGACCCTCATCAAAATGATTATTACGAACTGGAAGGTTCAGAAACACCCATTACCACGGATCGCTCAATTTTCGATGAAGAGTTGGACAGTAGAAGGAAGTCATCCAAGAATAAGAGGGGAAAGCAGAAAAATGATGATGAGGAAAATGGTCTGGAAGCGACCCCAATTTTGAAGACATACTTCACCACTTTCACCTATTACACCACCTTCTACCAAGACGGCACCTCCTCTGTCTCCAGCAGGCTTGAAACCAAGACGCAAGTTGTGTCGGACTCTGTACTCGGAGAAGAGGATGAAGTGGAGCCAACTGCTAAGGAAGCTCTACTCTCCACACCTGTTGAAGCCACTACTTACTATACCACCTTCACGTACTGGACAACTTCCAGCATTGATGGCTCAACGGTGATCAACTCCAGGGAAGAAACTATTACAAATGTTGTGACAGAAGGGGACGAGCCTGGGGTCAAAACTGTGACTCCAGCGGGAAAAGCTTTGAAGATATCTGGAGCTAATGAGATTGTTCCAACTGCGGTTGGTGAGCTGGAGCTGACCACTTTCTTCACAACTTTCACTTAACTTCACCACGTCATACATTGGAGAGTCCACGGTGATTAATAGCCACCTGGAAACAGTGACTAATATTGTGACAGGAAGTGTGGAGCCCACCGTGTCCCCAACGAAGGCAGATGCCCGAGCAATTGGAACGGATGCTCCTTCAGTGCAAAGAGTTCGTGGGGACGGGAAGGATGAATTTTATCAGGATTATGACCTCCAAACTGGTCTCTTGTCAACCATCGTGAGCTCCGAAGTGGTGGATAGAACCACAACAATCTACTCTACTGATGTGTTTGGCACCTACATTGATGGAATTTATGCTCAAGTATTGGAATCAACCTCGTCTGTGATTACCCCTACGGCTCCGGCCGAAACCAGATTTTTACCGGAGGCCACGGAGACCTCCACAGGAGTTGTTTCCGTGAACGAAGGAAAGACAATCGATGCTGAAGGGGTGGCCACAACGTTTTATGGAACCACTGCGTATGGCACAGTAATCGATGGAACTTACGCGCACCTTGTAGAAAGCAGCTCCAGCGTGAAACGCAAGTCTGGGGCTACGGAAGAGCCAGATGCTACTGAACAACAGAAAACTGGTCTTGTGCGCATTATTGATGGAACATTGGTTGATGGAGATCACACAACATTCTACACATCCAGCATTCTGGGAACATTCATTGGAGGCCAGTATGCTCAGGTAATTGAGAGCACATCGCGCTATATCATCAACCCAACCAAGACCGACGGGATCTCCACCATCAGCGCAACAAAATATGTTGACATTGAAGGCTCCATCACAGAAAAACCAGGAGATGATGATGATGACGTGACAACAACGGAAAAGACTACTGAGCAGGAAGAAGAAGACCAACCTCGCAGACCAGGAATCCTTGGAAGACGACCACCATTTGGCAGAAATCGAAACAACTCCACAAGATTATCGTATAAGAGTAGTGGGAAGGTTGCCACACCTTCGATAACCCCATTTGCCTCCAGAAGTCGGCCGTCTGGCTTTAACCCGAGAGGAAGGAAAACTCAATCAATTTCTCCAACAAAAACGGAAGAGACTCCAGTATCCACACCAACAGCAGCCAGAGGATTCCAGTCCAGAAGGAAGTTCCAAAGACCTGGAGAAAGTTCCAGTAGCGTCGATACTACAACGCCTACCACGGCCACGCCAAAATTACCATTTTCACGGGGCGGATCAAGATTCCAGAGACCAACAAGCCCAGGCGGCTCAAGATTTGGAAGTTCTCGAGCGGAAATTCAACCAACTTCAGCATCTTCCTCGAGCAGCTCTAGTCCAGGTGGTCGAGGCAGAAGTAGTTTAAGTCGAGGATCCTCAGTTTCTGGAGCCAGAGGAAGGGTAACATCTTCAGGATTCTCGAGAGGAGGTGCCAGTAGCACGGCAGGATTTAGAGCGGGAAGCAGCAGTAGATTGCTTCCAGGTCGGGGTAGATCAACGGCCAGTATTAATCCTAGTGCGACCACCAGTGTGACCACTGTAAAGCCGACCCTTACATCACCAGGAGACGAGGAAGAATATGAAATTGAGTATGAGTACGAGTCCAATCAACCGTCATCGTCCACCACCACAGAAGCTCCAGCCAGAGGAGCCAATCGATTGAACTCAGGAGCCAGCAGATTTAGACTCAATCCAAGGCTGAGCACGCCAGGATCTACGTCGGCTACAACTTCACGACCACAAACGACCAGAAACTTGCCTTTCTTGAGAAGACAGAACTTTTCAAAGCCAACTTTCCCAACAAGGGGAACCACGCCCACAACCCCCTCCTCAGCTGACAGTTCATCCACCGCCTCCTCCGGAGCACGATGGTCAACAGAATACTGCGGAGGAGTACGAGGAGATTGAAGTGGAAGAGTATGAAGAGGAGGAGAAGCCATCTTCGAGCACAACAACAGCAAGGCCACGTGGAATTCTTGGGCGTCGGCCAGCAGGCGCTTTGGGCAGCTTGACCTCTCGCCCGGCATCAAGATCTCCACTCGCGACAACACCAAGGTCCCGACAAACAACGGAAACAACTCCAACCGCAACAAGAGGAACTACTCCAAGGCGAACGTACACTCCAAGACCTCGTCCCGCAGGATTCCCTAAACCAGTTGGCACCACACAAGCACCAACAACTTCCTCAACCGAGAAGCCAGATTCAACTTTGGAGGAGTACTATGAAGATGGGGATTTTGAATATGAAGAAAGCAAACATCTTCCTGGCAATATAACCATTGACCAAGCTTCACATGGGTCGGAGCTGGTTGGACCAGAAACTTGCCTTTCTTGAGAAGACAGAACTTTTCAAAGCCAACTTTCCCAACAAGGGGAACCACGCCCACAACCCCCTCCTCAGCTGACAGTTCATCCACCGCCTCCTCCGGAGCAGGCCGCAGCAAGTGCATTGACAGCAGGTCAGGATGGTGTGGACACCGTGGATGCCCTTCTTTCCTATGCGTCAGGGTCGCCTTATAGTAACAGCCCATTGGGGGAGAACAAGAGAAGACGCCGCCGCCGCCGTCGCTCGGCTCAACACAGGCAAGTTTATGATTATTACAGTTCCTTTAATCCATACACTTATAATTATAACCAGCAGCAGTTTGGTGCCCGAACGGCTCGTGGCACGCTTCGATCTAATTTTCCTTCGAGCAACTCTAATACCAGACGTAGTAGTAGCAATAATAATAATAATTATTATAGTAGTAGTGGTAGTAATTCACGTGGTGGCCCTACTTATGTTACTTCAGACTATGACTACGTCGAGTACTATGACGAACCCTCACCTCCTCCGACGACTGCGGCTCCTGCCCGATCAGCACCCTCTTCACGTTTGCGTGGACGAATCCAACCGACTCCGACGTCACCTCGACGCACACCTTTCACACTAACCCACTCCTTGGACAATACTTCTCCATCCACTAACAATTACAATAGAGATAGTAATACTTATAATAGCAATACTAACAGTAGAACAAGTCCGTCGACCAGGTCGCGCACTTCCGCCTACAGCTCCAGAAATAGTAATAGTAATAGCAATGCCAATAGTAGAACGCCCTCCTCCACCTCCTCCAATTCAAACACACGCTCATTCATCCCGAGACGCCCCAGCACTGCAACAAGTCGTTATCAAAGAGTAACCGAGCCACCCACGACGACCAGCAGGTCGAGTCGCTTTAGATCGCGCTACAATGCTCGAGACTCGGTGACCACAAGCGCTCCAAGTTACAGTAGGGCTAGATTTGGAACTCAGTATACCAGTCGTGGCAGAGGTACCTCCACTTCCAGCACAGGAAGTAGGTACAACAGTAACAGCAACGATAATGATAAGCTAGATGTGGACACGATTACCGTGACCCACTTTACCCCTCAAGAAACCACCTTCCCGGTGGTGAACGGGAAGGTGACCGAGTACAAAACAGTGCTCACTCCAAGTGCCTCAACAGAGGTGCTCCTGCCATTCCAGTTTACCCAGATAGAGTACTTAGGGAAGGTAGTGTTGGCAAAGATTGATGAGGTGACGAGTACAGTCGCCCCAGGCGTCACAGAAATCACCCAGTTTTTGATTAGGGAAAGTCCCACGTCCTGTGGTGAGCACGATTTCGAACCCGCTAGGACCCCTGCTCAATAACCCTAATGATCCTAACCAGCTAACGAATTTGTTGATAAACCAACTTCTCGGTTTGAATCCTAACCTCCTGGGTGGTCTTCAGGGGCAGCTTATGGCTAACCTGCTTAACGCTAACAATAACCCTCTGAATGCAGCTGAGCCTGCCACACCGATTACACAGTACTCCACACTAACCACCTCGTATACAACCACTGTCACAGATTACACGAGCACCGTGATTGGGATAACGCTCCATGGTAAAGCTATCAAGACCACCATTGTTGAGAGCTCAACGAAGGTGATTTCCGCCGTTGAGTATATCACAAGCAGCACAGTTATCACTCCATCACCTCCCCCTCAACTGCTCACACAAGCCACACAAAATCCAAATCAGCAGGCAGTGTTCCTCCAAAACTTGTTACAGTCTCAGCTCCTCCAACAACAACTCCTTCAACAACAACAACCCATTCTTCCTACACAGCCACCACAACTGCTCCTCCCGCAGGTGCAGCCCACACAACAAGTTCCACTCTTACAACAAATTAATCAGCTCCGACAACAGCGCTCTGAGCAGCAACAACTGCAACAAACACAACTTCCGCAACCACAACAGCTTCAGCAAGAGCTTAACAATAAAGAGAACGACAATAATAATGAGAAAAAAGAGCAGGTCTCACCTGAAGTTAAAATTGAGGTGACTCCGGTCCCTCAGCAAAACAGTAAGACGGACGGAGTCCCTCCAGGCTCCTCCGTGATTACCGTTTACGTCTCAGGTAAAAAGCCGGGTGAGTTCAGTACCGTGTTGCAAACTGTCCCAATTGACTCCAGGCGACGAAGGAGCGTGTTCCCTATTGCCCCAGAAATTTTGCCTACACAGACCATGGGTGTTGTAGTTGTTGGTCCCTCCAGCAGTAGCACAGTGCTTAGTAGTAGTGAGTATCTAGAAAGGGAGGATGACGAGGGTAGCTTAGTCGGCATAGATAAGGGTTTCAGTAGCCAAAGTAGTGATAGCGTTAGTGATAATGATAGGTCTTATGGTAAGGATAGTAATAATGATAGGACAACACTATCAGGAAAACGGAAGCCAGTTGACGCATCTTATTACAGAGAACTTTCACCTTCGGAGATAGTAGTAGTTAGGAATGGTGGAGGAATTGTGGATGAGAAGTTGAATGAGATTGTGTTAGAGGATAGTTACTCGTTCAGTGATTCTTTTAGCAATTTGTTGAATTCTCGTAGTGGAGCTGTGGCCGGAGCCACGGAAAGCTTGGATAGTGTTCTGGGTGATGTGTCCAATCAGTCAGTCTCATTTGTTGGAGGGCCGGCGTCATCATGAGAGAGAGATTTTCTTGCGCCACATTTTTGATATTATCAAGAAAAGGACTGAATGCTGATATAGAAATTTTTTTAGAAAAAAATTATTTAATACTCTTCTGCTCCGCACATTCACACAACAAAAAAAGATCTGAAACAACATCAACACACATGATTTTTTAAAATTTTGCATGCTGCATGCCACTCCTACTACTGCAACAGAAATCACGGTACGATGACTATCGTTTTTTTTGGTAACTTGTTCGTAATGAATATATCTTTTAATTTTTTTTCAATGCATGTTTTGCTTTATTAAAAAATTGCATGTTATTTTGTAATGTAATTATTAATTATGCATGTTTTAAACAATAATTTCAAGACAGTTTTTTAAAAATGAATTTGACTTGAATTTTGAAATGTACTACGAAACGAAATACATGAATACTGACTTGAAAAAAAATATGTAAAAAGGGTCGACCGTTTTTTTATGGAGGAATAAGTACTTTAATTGTAAAAAATATATTATGGTAAATAAGAGAAATAAGATAGTTGTCGTTAATTTGTGATTAATTAAATATTTGAGGTAGCTAATTAATCTGAGAAGGTGCAAAGAATCGCCATGATTGATTTTTACATGTTATAATTTTATGAACTAATGTTTATCTAGTTGAATGATTACGAAGGAAAAAAATAACGCAATATTTTTTGTACAAATCGAAGGAATGCTGCTACAATTTTGGTAAGTGCGTAGAAAAAACTTAGTGTGCATATTTTGCATTATAAAAAAGGAACTCTGACGAGCTCATTTATTGTTTGCATTCACATTTTACAGTTATCTTAAAATAATAAATAGTTTTTGTGCGGTAGGCAATATTTAGTTAGGATTTTTTAAAAAAATATTGCAATTTTTTAACCTATTTACAACTCGAAAAAAATCTAAATGGGAAGTGGGAGGTGCGACGTGTTTTTTGTCTGCAATTTGATACAGTATAGATTTTACAGAAAATTTAGAATTGAGAAATCGAATATTTCTTAAATAATGAAAGCAAGTTTCTTTTAGGTTTAATTACCTCAACAGCCCACATTTTTTGATGACAGTAAAATGTTTCTCTCTTTTTCGCGAAAAAAATAGTTGCTCCAAAGAAATCTATCTCCAGATTACCATGCAATTAGTTACTATATAATAATGGCTAAGGTACTTAACGGTGTTTTCCCAGTTTTTATTACTAAATACTACTGCAATTGGTGCCTTCCTCACCTCAAATACTTCTGTGATTGGGAATGAATTTTATATTCTTTGTTATGTATATCAAGTTAATCTTTTAAAACTGTTTTTCTTTCTTTTGTTTCATGAGAATAATGCAGCGTCCCAGCAGCCATATATACTTAAAACGCAGTAGGTTAGGAAAGTAATGATTACAAATATACGATAACATTTTAATAATCACCTTATTTTTTTAAGCTCTTTCAGATGGCGAAGATAATTGAACTAATTTTTATAATCCTGTGTAAATAAGAATTTTAGGACTTAAAAAATACAGAATTCCGCTATAATTTGTACATTTAAAAGAAGGCATGAATTTGTGTTATTATGTTGTGTGTGTTGATGTAAAACATGTTAATTTGTTGTTTAGAGAAGTGTCAGGCAAGGTTTCAAAAGCAGGTGCATTGCTGATTGGATTAATATTATTTTATACGTTGAGTACACATCACTAAAAATGAGCTAGTAATTAGCGTCATCATTAAGGCTACTTAAGTACTACATTATCACATTATTTTATACTTTTTTTTGTACATTTTTTATTGAAACATGAAATATTCTAATATGATTAACTATATGCGTTTGTATGTGTGCGTGCGGGTATGATTGGATTTTTAAAAATAAAGACAATGAGTACGTCCTGTGCCAAACTAAAAAAAATCATAAATACTCTTCTTCTCTGCTCTATCCTTCCGAAACAAAAAAATTCTTCTATCTGTCAAACTATCATAAGAGTTATTGTAAAAATGTTTTTTCCTACATTGCTTTCTGCATTTAAAAAAATCAGTTTTCAGATATCCACAGGATTCGAGTGTACAGGAAAGTGAACCCTTGGAACATTCCTTTCTAAGCTTTAATAGAAAATGAATGTCATATTCCATTAAAATGCTGTTAAAAAGCGTTTACGACTTCTTCAAATGCCTGTCCTTTCTACAGTTGTACACACAATGCTTCTTTCATTATTGCACACAAATGTTTCAAAAAAACCTTATGGAAAGTTTCTTCATCTGTCTCTCAATTATCAACTTTGAATCTTGGTCCCGCCTTCTTCAAGCTGCCCTTCGAGCCAATTTGCGAACAAAGTGGTAATACCTAAAATCTTCAGGTAACAAAAAGACTTCTCACTTCTTGGAGCATAATGGACGCTTGTTGATCCAAAAAAAAATCTTGACAAAGTTGGCAAAAAATAAAACTTCCAAATGTTTAAAATGAAGAAATGGAATCATTTGTATTGAAAAAATCTAATGAAACCTTGTTTTCAATTCTCTTGTTCAAATAAAAGATGAAGATGAAGGAGGAGGGAGTAGTGGCTTCAGTGGTAGTATAGAAATAGGAAGGGGAGAAATCCTGAGGAGTGTCCAGTCACTGGAAGATAGCGAGGGTATGGTACCCGAGCAGAGGGTATCCGGTGGTCGCCTTTTCATCGAGAATGGGAGGGACTTCTATACTAAAGTAATGAGTAATGGAGTAGGCGTCATTGTGAGAGGTAATTTTTCAACTACATATTTTACGAGTTATTATTAAATACCACAGGCTTTTCTAAAAATGCATGCCAGCATCATCAAAGAAAAGAACCGTGACGTGAACTACATCATAATAATTTCTTTCTTCTTCCAAATACATCAGGTCACAAAACAGCTCATATTGGTTTCGACGAAACGCCAATTTTACCACATAGAGTAGTAAGTAATCGTCCCATTACGCTTCCGCCTCACACCGTTTCAAGGCAATTTCATCTCATCGAGTCACCAGGAAGACCGGTAATTGCTTGTCACGCTATAATTTTTTTTTTGAAATATCTATTTAATACACTTGTTATGCATGCCTCTTCATGCATTCACACAAACGTTTAGTATTGATGTTTTCCCAAAATTCATTTCTTTGTTCAAATTACGATACAGTTAAATAATGCCATTAGTCATCTTCTCCATTCCCTCGTCCGCTCAGCGACGCCAGACATGGTGACAAAGACCATGCTTACAACCTTCACATACCTAACCACAGTTCTCAGGCATTCGAATACCATTGTGAAAAGTCGTGAGGAGGTAAGAGAAATATATGATTTTACAATGGCACATATTTTTTTACTCACATAAAAAATGACAATAATGACACGCTGTCAATATTATTTCTGAAACGAAACCGCTTCACAATTTTGTGTTGTAAAGAATTGCTGTTTACATACTTTCTCCGTTATCTCCTTTTGAAGGCAAACCAGGGCGAATAGATACTTAAATATTTTACATCTACGAATATTAAAAATATTATACCGTTTTCATTAAAATCACTGTTGAAATCAAACGTAATACAGACGATATCGAACGTGATGACTCAACGACCCTCCATAGACTTCATGTACACACCCAGCGTGAAAGCGGAACCAAGTAGCTTAGCACCCGAAGTTCTGGCCTCGTTCACGGGCTCCTCCAATTACTTCACGAACACCCTGACCACAACGTACTTCTACTTCAACACGTTTACCGTTGACT
Organism: Troglopedetes dispersus; assembly: GCA_027744215.1. NCBI lineage: Eukaryota > Metazoa > Arthropoda > Collembola > Entomobryomorpha > Paronellidae > Troglopedetes > Troglopedetes dispersus. Next base: position 10,610 of record JAHZNF010001863.1, read on the forward strand.
CACTGCCGGTGATACTGACGAGTCGTGAGACAGTTACGAACATGGTCACACTTCCGGTCTACATGAGCCCTACGATGCTTGACATGATGATAACGGGATCGAAAGTGTTCGAGACGGAGACATATTTCACCACCTACACATTCTCCAAGACACTCCTTCTCTCAGAAGAAACTTCGGAGGTGGTAACCACCAAGGAAATTATTACTCAAGTTGTGGTAACTGAAGCTCTCGCGCCTCCAACCGTCGGTCCAGAACCTATGAACACTCCACTACCTCCACTGGGTACTGTCACGGACGAAATTACAAAAACGTACTTCACAACGTTCACACATCTCTTTACTGTGCTGGATGACGAGGGCAAACTGAGCATCCGAAGTAGCACGAGCGTGAGCTCAGAAGTGATAACGGAAACGATCAACGTGGCTCCCGAATCATCGGAAAATTTACCAGATTGATCCTGCCCTGTACAAAATCAAAATGACTGCGATGCCCCAATACACAGGGTGGATCAAGAAACCAACAATTCACCACCAAGCCAATAGCCACATAACAATGCGCTCCCCCTCAACTTTGCTTCCTACAAGGTCCGCAACAACAAAACAACCTGTTTCCTTTACCACAATTCCACCCTCGGAAACCGTGAATTTTGATCCACAAACGCTCGTAAGTTACAGGAATTTTTACAATTTTTAAATCATTCATTTACGTGTCACACTACTGATCACGGACTACAATTTTTTATTACGTTTTAGGAGCCTGTGATGATCTACGCGACCAAGACTTATTACACCACGTACACATATTTCACCACACTCTTGGGAGATGGCACGCGAACAAAGGCAACGGTCCACTCGAGAACTCAGATTGTATCGAAAGTGGTTACAGAAGCCTTATCCACGTCTTTTGATGCGTACTACCTAAACATCTTAAAGAGCTCGTACCTCTCCAAGCACTCCACCATGATTGACATCACATCTTCGGTTCGAGAGGTGAACCCTATGAAAACCATGGATCCAACGGAGATTCCTGGAACTCTGGTCACGCAAGATGTTTCTCACCCACATTGGCCCAAGGACAATGACGAGCTTGCCGTGGAAATTGATGGGACGACTGTGATCCGATGATTCGGGAGCCACGTTGATCGTTTCCGTTATCACTTCTGAGCTCACGCTCGTGCTACTTCGGATGCTCAGTTTGCCCTCGTCATCCAGCACAGTAAAGAGATGTGTGAACGTTTGGCAGGAGTAGAGGTTCCGCAGAAGAATAAGAATAAAATTCAAGCGGAGATTCATGTGTCAAGTGCATCCTCTGAGGAGCATTTTGATGAGATCAAAGAAGAGGTGAATCATATTGTGAATGTGCTCACGGAAGCACAAGGAAGCGAGGAAAGTCCGACGTCGGCATTATCTCCATCCTCAACTCATGAACCCATTTACAGCACAGCTCCTATTTACTCTCACGCAGACTTTGGATTGAAGGCTTCAGAATCATATGGGCAAGGATTTGTTGAACCGGTGACCTTAAAGGATCCTCCAGAATTGGATGAACTTCAGTTTGAAGATCTCTACAGTAGTGGACACAGCAGTATCGGTGGTGGAAAGCCGATTACGCATGTTCCAACTCCACCATTGCAGCTTGTAACCAGCTCGCCAATTCAACCGTTGACCACATCCAAGCCAAAGACAAAGAAACCAATGCAGCCATTCTCTACTTTTGTTGTGGACCTGTTTCCGGATATTGGGCCGAAACCGGAGAAGCAATCTACTGTTATCGACTTTCCCGATGGACTCCATGAATACTCCGACGAGGACAAGGATTTATATTCAAGCCTGCTTTCTGCTGATAGGTATCCTCACAGCACATCCATTTTGGCGAAGAGAACTGGAACCATGGTTTTGGAGCCGGTGACACCAATATTTAAAAATCCAAGTCATCACATTTACAGTTTGGTGTCTCACCTGGCTGATGGCCACTGGCAGGATTATGACGAGAACCACAAGGAACCGGAAGAGGAGGAGATCCCAGCTCCAAACATTTACAATATTCACACGACCTTTGATTCTTTCTCGATCCCGACAAGCCTTCTTGTTCCCGTTCCAGTGAAGAGTCCAACCTTCCCCGCCTTTGGAGGAGAAGCTACGCAGGTTATCTTTGGAGGAAGTGGGTCCGGCTTACCAAACAAAACCGGTCAGGAGGATGGTGGCGATATGAAAATACATAACTTGTCCGTAGATGATCTCTTCCTAGATGGATCAGGATCGGGAAGTGGAGAAGCTCCGGTGGAATACGCGGCTGATTTTGTGGGAAGTGGCGATGGTGCCCTCACAGAAGTGGTGGAGACGGACACAGACTACAGAGAAGATGATCACACGGCTAATCCCGACGGGGGAGAGGAAATTGAAGAAGAAACTGAGGGATTTACTGCTATAACCGAGTCTCCCATTCCCCCATTCCCTCCAAGAACCCGGTATACAACTAGCAGACGACCTGATAAGAGAAAGAAAACGCAAAAGCCGTACTACGACGCCGACTTCCAGTCGCAGGAGG
>JAHZNF010001864.1:0-16049 GCA_027744215.1 Troglopedetes dispersus
CCCGACACGACGAATGACGCTGGCGACGACAACGACGACATATATGTCGTCCACATAAAAAAATTGGAGACATTTATGCACACAACTAACTCCTTTTTTTACGGACACAGGAAAAACGGTTTTGAAAATTCTTCTTAAATTGATATTTAAGACAAAAAGCAGCGTATACAGTGTTGGTCTGCGTTTTAATGATAAGTGGTGCTCCCAGTGCTTTTTCTTCGTTTTTTCTCTCTTGAGCATGATATCTGATTTTTGAACAAGAAAACAATGTTTGATTAAATTCGTAATGATGATGATGGAGATGAACATGAAATCAAATTGTCTATAACGTAATAATGACCCGCTTCCTACGAAACATATTACACCAGAAAGAACACATACATGTGCATGCCGTCTTAGGTGAGCTTCACCAATGATCATGGTGATTGTGGTAAGCGATCTTCTCCGGAGATAAAGCAATCGTATGGAAAAACAAAAAAATATATATAGTGAGCAGGATTTGCAAGTAATAAAACATTGTGTAGAAGTGGTCGTTATCCACTTGTACACACACACACACATTGACTGACTGACAAGCTGATAGAAAAAAAGTTATCTATCTCTGCTTATCCAAAGCTGTTCTTGTTGTTGTGAAAATCAAATCAGATTTTTACTTATACTTGTGTGCATTGCAGATGTGTGCATGTTACACTGGAAAAGTTATCCATTATTTGGCTACACTGACAAATGTACAGAGCTTTTATGTGTGCTTTTGGCTGCATCCATTCGTGAAATGAGCAGACAAACAAGAATGAAAACTGACTTGATCATCCTCTTTCCTCTAAAAGACAAGATGTATTTATTTTGTGTGCAAAATTGTTGCTATTTATTTTATTTTTTTGAATCAGAACTTCCAAGTTTATCCATATCTTGTTAGCCACAAGCTGCACAAGAGCAAATGAATCTCTTTCTCTTGAAAGAAATAATAATAGGCGAAGTGATTGAGAGTTTTTTATATGTCTAATTAATTGCATGCTACTACTACTGCACCGGCCCTACATAAAAAACCAGCAGCACCACGACTGATTCCACTTTACCATGAAAATGGCACCGCAGGAAGCTGTTCCACCATAAAACTCAACACCATCTTGCATACCTTTACAAACCACCTTGCTTACCATACAATATTGTATAGAAGTTTTGTTATGAAGAGCCACTCGTAAACTAAAACGCAAACTTCACCAGGAAAATAAAAAAACACAAACCGGCGGAGTATGCAAGCCCAAGCAAAGCTTATTATACGATTAAGTAAAATACTTTTAGGTTGAGCAGAGCTCTTCTTCGCTGGCTCCTAACCAGAGACAAACAAGCGTTTTTCCTTTTTTCTTTACCCTTGCTTACCTTTTGATTGCTTGTTATCAACCTTTTTTTACTATTTACGTTACAGGAATAAATGAGCCCAAACTTGAGGAGAAGTAGCGAATCTTTGAAAAAAATTAATATTTAGTACAATGTCTAAAATACTTGCCGGTTGACGATGTACCTACATCGAGTATTTACAAAGAATAAGATTGATCATTTCTTCACAACGTTGAAATCAAAATGGGTTGAAAATTCACCAAAAAGTTTCAATGCACTGGTTTCGTCAATTGATAAGCTATTTTTTTTCATTAGATATCAAGTCCAAAAAATTCTTCACTCACAGCATGTCATTTTCATTGTGTCCAGCAGGAGCATTGCGCTTTTTTGTATGATGATATGCCTTTCCACAATTTTACGTGAAGATGAGTTGAGTGGAGTCGTCCCAACCGAATAAAAAATGGCACAGCAGTAGCTCCCTTGCTTTACACTTTTTTTTTCTTCGACTCATCATTCTAAATCCTATCAGCAGTTTCTCAACCTACTTAGCACATATATTAAGTATCTCTTCTCTCCTCTCAGTTTTTTTATGTGGGTATGTCTTATATTGCGTGCGCATGTTTTTACTCCAAGCATTGGCATTTTTTTCACTCTCTTTCTTGAGCTGCATAAAAAAAAGTTGACTTTGCTCATCTTTCGCTTGCTTACTTAACCGAGCTCTCTCTACTTTTCTGGCTTCACGCATGGAGCATAACCAAGCGTTTTTATTCTTTAATGCATCTTGACATCACTTACATATTTCTTACTGCTGAGCTCCTGGAGAAGAAGAGCGTGATGAAAAAGAAAAACATAAAGTCAAGTGCATTGTTAAGAAAAAAAATAGGATGATGATGATAATCGTCATCATTTTTAGATGCGATGCTAAGAGACGTGTAAAAAGCTTCACCAGATATATCTATTTTTTTCTTTCAAGATAAATTCACTCAAGCCAACTTCTCCATTTTTCCTTATTGAAACTATGCCTTTTTTTCTTGTGTGTATGTGTGCATTTTAAATGTTGTACAGTTGGAGCAAACAAAACAACATTGGAAAAAAAAGAAGAAGGGAAGTTTTCGAAATGAACAAGAAAATTGACTCCGTTCTATGATGATGATGAGGATGATGATAATGTATGTTGTGTGAGGAAAAAAAAGAAGAAGGGATAAGCTCGAGAAGACAAAAAATTATATTATGCCTCTTCACATGAAGTCGAAGAAGAAGACTGGAAGTGGAGGAGAGTTGCATTAGACTGGAATTTTTCAATCTAGTTTTTTATTGGTTTTTATAAGATGCGTGATGGGCATTGTCCATTTCGGAGTGCTGTTATGACTTATGTATGAAGAGAGAAAAAAGAACGATATAAAGTTCTCAGAGGATATATGGTGATAAGCAATAATGATGGATTCTCTGATTGAGTGCATATATATTTATTATAGTTTGGGGATGGGGTCGTATATCTTCTTTTTTTGGATGTGGAGGATGAGCAAGAGAAATATAAAACGGAATATGAAGGCATGATTGAAAATCGTGTTGATCAGATGAAAATGTGTCCATGTATAATTTCTTGTGTGCATATATAAATGCAGTCTGAGATTGAATTCAGTGTGTGTTGCTGCTGAAGTAGTGAATTAAGTAAGAACAACAAAGTTCTTTCTCCTGAACGGAGCTTATCATCATCCGTGATTACATAAAAAATGATTTTTTTCATTATTACATCAAATTCATTGAAAATCACTTATTAGCAGTCAGCAAAGAAGTGCACACACACACACACTTTTATGACCATTTAACATACACTATATATTTTTATGCGAGTAGTTGCAAAAAAAGGAATAAATTGGCATAAAAAATAAATGAGATTTTTAACCCAACCGCGTCCACTTAATTTTCATACTCACCACGAGTAATTTCTGTTGACTTGTAATTCAGCACATGTAATTTTTAAGCAGACTGCAACAAATATAAAAATTATATATTAAAATGAATGATTGTTGTTCCGGATGGTCCAGGTTCTTTTTTGTCTGGAATTATTATTTGGAAAGACGAATGTGGACATAAATATATACGCTCAACTGGCTGTATTCCTTTTTCCCTCGTTTCGTGCCAAATACCACTTATTTGCAAATGAAATGACTGACCATCTCATCGCACCCGTCCTCACTCACAACATGCCTTTATTATTCATGTTCACATTTTTTACACACATACTTTCCCACTCTCATTTCGCCTCTGATTTATGTGTAATTGGCCGTTTGTCATAACACAAGAAAGATATGTTCCAGCGCTTTGTATCTTGGGCCATAAGCATGGGTCATAATCATCCTCATAATCGCCTGCTCTTTTTTTTTCATTTTTTTAATATAAAAAATTGTCTGCACAATTTTCTGCAAGAACTTGTGTGTGGCGTGCCATCATGCTCGTCATCAATGTTTTTGTGTGCAAGTGAAACATGCATATTATATATATATTTTCTCTCCAATGTGAAGATTTATTTATGACGGGTGATAACCTGTTTGAAAGGAAATGTCCAGCTATTTAAGCCAAACCACCAGCACCAACTAGTTAACTACTGCACAGCGAAAAGACATAAATATTTATGATTATTAATAGTGTTGTTGTGTGCCTTGTCTTCTGTATCTTCTCCTCCACTCGGTTTGACTTGGTGTGGAGAAATTATGGGGAAAATATTGAAAGGACATGTTTCGCTGAAAAAATATATGAATGGTTGGAGCTTTCTTGCTGGAAAGCTACTTCAGTTCTCTTTGCTGCTGCTGTTGCTGCTCAGAAGTATAAAAAAACAAGATGAGAAGGTTGATTATGATAAGGTTGATAATGATGATGATGAGACGTAAATAAATAATGTGGTAGTTTCTTCTCTGATAAGTGAACGATCAAGATAATGATATGGATACTTAGGCTTAAGCTTGAACTCTCAGCAAAAACAAAAATATGATAAAAGTACATATTTTTAAAAGGAGGAGATAAACCAAGATATATATTTTTTTGCAAATTGTCGTTCTTTTTTTCTTGCCCTTGCCAAATACTGGAGGTATCTAGTTTATTATGCAATCTTTTCATCATTGATGGCCCAAAATGATGGGCTTCGTGTGTGCACTTCACAGCCGGTGGCACTCTCCGTACATAAATACATATGCACACATACAAATCCTTATCGAAACTAAAATACAAAAAAATTACTTCCAAGAATCATCAATCAACCAAAAAATCTATATTTCATGCACACACACACATCATTCTTGTGTCTAAAGGCTAGACACATTTTTTTAAATGCTAGAAAAAAAAATAATACCATTTACGTACGAAACAAGATGCACATTTTTTTATTACGTGTAAAAACAATGTAACCTCGGTAAATAAAAGTGTAATAATGGAAGAAAATATGGAAGTGGTAAATAGGTACGAAATAATAACAACAATCATAATAACCACAGGTAGAAAAAAAGTAGTAGTAGTAGTAGGTAGTAAAGTAAGTAGTTTGTGTGGCTAGATAATATAATGTGTGTCTCTTGGATAAAATGGACATGATCGAGACAGACAGACATGACCACGTTGTTTGCATGATTTTTGTTTGCGTTTTTATGGTGGTGGTGTGCACAAAAATACACGTAGGAGTTAACTATTAAACAAGCTCCTTTGCAAAAGGTATGCTGTTCTGATGCTGCATGCTGGTAAGTATGCATAGTAAATGTATGCACACATGCATAAAAAAATAATATGATTACTCCTATTATTATTTGGATGATGATGGAAAACAAGTGCTGGAGTCATCTTGAGATATGATATGATGAAAGATTCGAACACTTACCTATGTCTGCCTAGATTTGGAGAGTAGCGAGGAAGCATCGACCCTCACTCACTCCAACTCTTCTCTTTCTCTAACTACGTTCTCGTTAAGGCGAATAAAAAAAACGAGAAACAAAAATTATGATTCGACCTCACCTAGTTAGCATCACACACTACACACACACATACAACCTCTACTAAGTAGTTGAGAAAAGAGGAGGGCAACCAAAGAGCAGATAAAACAATATAAAAAAACAACCTTATATGCTCTGCACTTTATATATGGACACATGGATAACCTATACCTACACCTTGTGCATGTGTACCTCCTTGCTTGAAAATCATTGTAAAAGTTGTCGTGATGATGATGAGGAGCACCAACTTTTTTTTCGACTGGATTTCTTCTTACGTCCACAAAATAAGATGGAGAGCAGAAGAGAGTGAGTAGAGAGTGTGTGTAATAAAAAATATATGAAGACAGTGGAAAAAAAGAAAGGAGAAGAGGAATGCGTTTTTTTGTAAATAATGACTGGATAGAAGAGAGAGAGAGAGTAAAGTAGTAGTAACTTGTTTTTTTTTTCGTTCTTACCTTTTTACTTTAATACACGAAACCAATATGATCAACTTTTTCGTACTAATCAACAAGGATAAAAGTTGGGAAGAAGAAAAGGTACATGCTTATTACCGCGATATGTACAACATGCGCTCCTTTTTCTAACAGATACACATGTTCTATGTCTCGAGTAGCCTTGAGGAATAGTTCTTTCTTTGACTTGTGTTATTTTTTTGAAATGGTTAAAACTGGAGGATGGATGCATGCATGTGTACATCTATACATATATAAATGGTTGTGTGGCGAAGACTAGTCTTGTTGCTCAGAGCTGACAGGTTTTCCAGACTACTCGCAGAGCCCTTGGGGCACTTTCGCCTTCTTGTCAAATTAAAATCGAGAATTATGTTGTGCACTTATATACTTAAAGGAATGGAGCTAGAGAGAGAGAGAGATCCTAGCTCCAAAAATAAGATCCATTATTATTATGATGACTATTAAGACGCTGATTTACGTGGTCACTTATTTAAACAGGTATATGTAGATATACATACATATATTTTTTTAAACACACTTTGGCTAACAATGTGAAAAATATAAATAAGAGTGGCGCAAGAGAAAAAAATGTCTTTTTCAAATTGATGATCCATTGCATCACTGCACGGATGCTGGATACAATTTTTATGAATAATATTTCAGAGAAGAAATGTTGAACCATATTTTGTCCTCATTAAAAAATAAAGTGCATTTCTCAAAAAACGTTCACACATAAATAAACTCTGTATCAAGAGAAGTTTTTTTCTGAAGTAAAAATACTTTTTTTAAAAATATGGATTGTTAAAATGTATTTTGTGCAGAAAGGTGATGAACCGAAAAAACGGAGAAAACCAGATCAATTTCCAACCTGCTGATTGGTATTTTTCTTCTTTTTTTGATGAGCAGTCGAAACAAAATGCGATGGATTTGCATGTTTTATATATGATGATTGTATATTTTTTTGTTGAGGAGGGAATATTAAATATTACAGGTTTGTGGGTAATAATAAAATGTGGCAGGGGAAAAATGGGCATGATCATCACTTTTTGATTGAACTGGACTACTTCATTCAGAGAATCCCATAACCATTTCCAATTATCAAAACCAATTTTTCCCTCTCTACTATATGTTGTATCCATAATAGAACAGAATTTCTTGTTGCAGGGCAATATTTTATGCTACTACAAAAATCGCATCATTTCCATGCAAAATGTGTCCCGCTAATAGAGCTTTGCTCTCCGTGAATATTAATAGAGTTGGAGAAGGTCAAGTATGAGCAGACCAAGAACAAAAAAAAAGATTCTTCCTTTTTTTTACTTGTTTCTCCATTTTTTATAACGACCGTAGAACGACCACTTATGAAAGTAAAGCAAGCCTGGTAAGTATTCATTATATGATCATCAGAGCAAACTCTTGCAGGACGTGCACTCTTCAAGTCGATTTGTTCGAGTTGGAGAAAAAAATAATCAATTTGTTTTCCTTTTCTCAACTTCTCACTGCAAAACTCAAAATTGATCACGATCACCAACCACCAGCGGAGTTTCTTATGTGCACCTACATACATATACGGACACACATTTTTTGTGTGCAGAAAGTCTGTTTCTTTTGCTAGTGCTTTCCATATTTTTTCCTCTAAGGCTGGGCTTCTTCTTCTACAAGTCACACGTGTAAGTAACAAGACTCGTTGGGGCAAGGATTGCATATAAATGATGAACTTAAAAAGGAGCAGGATTGAAAGGAGAAAAAAAATTATGATTATCTTTTTTTCTGGATTATGGCATATGTGTGCACATAAAAAAATGGTTGTGTGGTGATGGTAAGCATGAATTCCAAAACATATAAACAATATTATATACTGGTTCAGAATATATCCTCACTCATCTGTCATGTGCTCCATTCGCCTGATGAGCAACTACCACTACTACAACTACCATGAAGCCAGATTGGAATATAATCAGGTTGGCTGTTTCGCCATTTTTACTTATAAAAAAACATCCCATCATCATCAATCGGATGTTGATATGATGATGCCGATGACGCGACGATGTGTGTGTAAAAAAGATTCTTGTTGCTGTTTTATTTTTTCGCATTTTTGCTTCTGACTTTTTTTCTTCTCTGAGAGATGAGATGCGGTGAGTCTTATCCATAGTTGTATATATACTTACATGCATTATATGCGCACACATACTTGAAAAAAAAACTTTGTTGTGTGTGTGTGCAGATGATGTTGGTGGTATTGTTTTTTCCTTTGATCATGCCGCCGCTAAGCACACTCCTGTGTCGTTATCCTTTTTTTCTCCTTCTTATCTATCCGCACAATTACTACATCATCATGTGAGAGTATTATATATGAATGATCTATCTGGAATCTGGAAGTGTCGTTGAGTGCATTATTCATGAATGTTTGCAATTCCTCTTTTCAATGAAGAGAGTATTTTTTTATTTCGGAACCAATGCTGATGGATTTTACATACATCAATTTAGAAAATGATTACGTTATAATTATTTTTGCAGGAAAACTGGAGGGTGTTATGAACCCATCACATCTCAACATGGGATACCTAAGCTTGCCCTACCCTTACCCAAATGGGTCGCCGCTCTCTACAATGGTAAGTAATAATAAAATTTTATTTGAGCAATATTCTCGCTTCTTATTTCTGACCACACATATCCCTTAAAAATATACACATGAGCTGACATGAAAAACTACTTTTGGCGCTGCGCAGCTAAAAAAAAGAGAGCAATTAATGTTTCCCTGTGAGCCTCCAAAATAATAATAACGTGATGAGCCAAAAATGATGCTTTCTCTTTAAGATGCAAATTGGCTAAAGAATATTATAATTGAAATGTACACATTCAATTTTTTTGGACTCGTTTGTGCTTACCTGTGTTTCAAAAAAATAAATGAGTAGTGAAGTGACACGAAGACGGCTGCCGAATTAGTAAGCGTGTGTGTGGGATCTGCTTAAATGAGAAATGCTATGCCTTGTTTCAACTTAATCTACAGAGAAGTTTCGTAATGCACCATGAAATATGCATGAAGCGCACAAAAAATGAAAAATATTTTTTTAAACCAAGAAAAGAAAGTATATAAGAGCTTTTTGGTCTGGTTTAGAAGAAAAAGGATTTATTATAGAGATTAACTTTGTAAAGTCAAAATACGTATATACGCGCACATCTAACAGTAGTTCATAAGCTCTGTGTGAAGAGATGGTATAATTCCATTTAAAATTGTGGGCATGACTCAAATAAATGACTTTATATCACATCACATTTACCCACAATATAATTTTTTTCACAGAGACAAACACACAACCAAAAAAATTATGATGGAGTGTTGTGTGTGTGTCTGAGGATTTTCAGATGATTATGTGATTTCACTTTGAGCTCTTTTCAAGTGATTCGTGACGCCCGAGCTTCTTCACAATTTTTTTTTCATAAAGGAAGGGAAAAAATGTAAAATTTCTTCCAACGGAATATATATATATATCCTTTTTTGCCCATCATTTGATAAAAAAGCAGTTTATTTGAAGACGAATGTTTATGCTAATTTGACGAATGATGTGTTCTCGTCGTCGCTACTACTATCATTACTATTATTTACTTCGCTGAGAAAAGGAACGAAAAGAAGAAAAGGAATTAAAGTGTTCTTTATTATCATTATTAGAATGTTTTTATAGTTCGTTTGCGCTCGGCCTTAATCATGTATAAAAAGGGAAGCTGCTGCAAGTTTGTGTTTAGTTCTCCTTCATTTTTTTGTTCTAGAGTAAAACGGCGCGTACATAAATTTGGTGGACCTTTGAGAAAATATGCAATCAGGTTTTCAGTCCCTCTTCGAATTTACAAAATAAAAAGTTAGATTGACAAAATAGAGTTTCTGAACACATATCTATGTAGGTCAGCAGAAGCACGGAACAGTAAAAATAAGTGAAGCATGTTAAATATAGTACAACTTGTCAATTATCTGAATTAGCAAAACAAGGGGAAAATGAACGCTAAGAGATTTAAATGTGAAATGTGTGCATGTTTATTTGAGGGAGAATTGCTTTTCCTATTATTTTTATGACAAATTTGAAAAAAAAATAAATCCTGCTGCTTATCCTAAAAATACAGATTAGGGGAGCGAAAAACTGAAGTGATGATAAAAGAGTTATTGTGAATCAATTTCTTTGAAGGTGTGTCCAGCCAACCAAGAAAAAAACAAAACAATGAAGAATTGAAGTGGTTCCGTTACTTTGGTTTTTATTTTTCGGTTGCAAATTAGAGTAGAGAGAGTTGAAGGGGTTGTTAAGGAAGGGGCGGAAGGATAGGTGTCTCCACACCAAAAATACAAGGGGAAAATGAACGCTAAGAGATTTAAATGTGAAATGTGTGCATGTTTATTTGAGGGAGAATTGCTTTTCCTATTATTTTTATGACAAATTTGAAAAAAATAAAACCTGCTGCTTATCCTAAAAAATACAGATAAGGGGAGTGAAAAACTGAAGTGATAATAGAGTTCATGTGAATCAATTTCTTTGAAGGTGTGTCCAGCCAGCCAAGAAAAAAACAAAACAATGAAGAATTGCATTAAAGTGGTTCCGTTACTTTGGTTTTTATTTTTCGGTTGCAAATTAGAGTAGAGAGAGTTGAAGGGTTGTTAAGGAAGGGGCGGAAGGATAGGTGTCTCCACACCAAAAATCTTTTTAGCTCCATTTCTTGTGTCTACGTTGATCCTCCAAATAAAACATGAAACGTTCCAAATATATGTTTGTCAAGATTGAACCAATTTTTTTGCGCAAAACACGATCAATCTTGTTTGAGAAGCGGAAATAGCCTAATAATAATATCTGCATCATTCTCATCATTGATATGATCATGCTATTTCAACTGTCTCTCGCGTTTCCTATTTGTATTTCAGATTTTTACACGAAAAAGAAATCCTTTTCGTCGTGTGAAAGTCGTTTTCGTTGGATGTCAGTTGTCAGTAGTTTTTTTATAGTGTTTAGTTATTTGTTTAGCCGTGCTTCGATAAACCTTCTCCCGTGAAGCAGAGTTATCCTCTCTCACATTTTTTTTTCGCGCGCTGCCGTTTCTTCTTTTTAGGTATTGAGTTGTCTAATAACTCTTCCTTTAAGCTTTTGCTGTGATGCCTGATGGCTCTTTAAGTGTTTTACGGTGTATTTAGGGAAAAAAGGAAGGGAAGAAATTATCATGATTTATTCTCATCCACAAAGGATTACCTAAAAAAAAGTTTTTCTACTCAGAGATGTGGCCATGTTAAAAAAATTTTGCGCGCAAAAAAATATTTTGAGGATAAGATGTTTTTTATTCAGAAAATATTGTCGAAAGGGAGTGGTGGTGTGCTGCGAGAGGTTCACTCACATTTTTTTTGGTCTGGTGGGCTGCTGTTAAGATCAGAAGACACACGGACTCGGCTCCTTAAGCATTTGTTGATTTTGGAAGTGTCACAAAAATATAAATAATCTCAATGATCCACTGTAGTCCCCAGAAATAAAGTCTCTTTCTGCACCAAAAAGAATGTAGGAAAAAATTAAGTGAAATAATCACGAAGAAAACAAGATGACTAGTAAAGTACTGCGTGCACATGTTATCTTATCACACCCTTGGGCCCCATTCGAAACATTGATTCGGGTTGAATCAAAGTTGAAAACTCAGGACAATATTTTACCCAACATGCTACTTTGTATGCCAATCTCCATAATAATCATCATGAAATGGTGGATGTACCCTAAAATATATTTTGATGGAAGTTATTGCCTCCTACTCTTGACAAATATTTTTTGTCGAACAAAAAAATACTCCGAGATTTTTTTTAAAAGATCGTTGTCGTCGAAAAAAAGTGTGTTCACGCCAAGTCGCCAATATCAGTTGGAAGCGGATGAGGAAAGAAAACAAGTTTGAAATTGAAGAAGTTGGAATTATACATTTTTGTGTGAATCGGAAGTGTTTGACAGAATGATGTTCTCATCTTATGTTTTTATTATTAGGAGAACCGACGCAGAATATTTTTTTGTGTGTGCAGAAAGAAATTTTAAAATGTAAGAAAATTGTTGGATGGAGTGAGTGACGATGTTCATATTATTGAACAAAAAAAGTGGTTGAGTCGTGTTAACTTTTTGAAAATAAAATTGGCTTAAAAATACTGCTGATCGATTGGAGGATTCAAGACGAGACTTCTTTTTCGAGAGAGATTATATTTTACATAATTTTTATTTGCATTCAAAAGTGAAATTATTTTTTAAAAGGAATTGTAAATTAGAATGTTTCAACGAAAAAATAAATTTTAATAAAAATTTATGACTCCAAAAAATTCAAGTATTAATTCACATTATTTTTCTGAATGCAATTATGAGGTCAACTCCAGAATATAAATATAAATATTATTATATCGCACATGTGTGCATATAAATATCTTCTTCATTACTTTTATCAACATTTCTTGCAACCCAAAACCCTGATATTTTATCTTGGTGCATCTTGACTGACTGATCCAAACTGGCAACAACGCACACACACTCACATCAAAGTCACACATATGAAATGCATGAATGAGCGGAGACGGCGGTATGACACGAGATGACGAATCACTTTTTCTCATTTTCCAGCAACTCTTGACGGGAGAACAGGTAGTGGCAATGTAAATATTTGGCTGGGCAAAACAATGTGGTGGTGCGGTGCGATTGCTCAATTCAGTGCCACTGCACGCTTTATGATTATTATTGTTCTTTGTGTCCATGAAAATTGCGTGACTTTTCCGTATTCCTCGTGTACATATCCAATTTCATTTTTTTCCTCTTCATTCACAAAAAGGTAAACTATTTAAGGGAGATATGATCGGGAAAAATTTTCTGTATTTATTCTCTCTGGTGTGTGTACAGCACAACGTCAGCTTATTTTCGTGTGGCCACAATCCATATTTTGGAGCACAGAATATTATATTTTTCGTTCCCGTGAGCGTAAATTCTAAAATTACATTGGAAAAAATTATTACGTTGCGTAAATGTTTTCCAAGAATCATTTTAAAAAGGAGACTAATCAGCAGTTTTGCTGAATGTACTCCATGACTAAAAGCTAACATTCTTAACCATGTAACAGGTTCCATTCAAATTTTGGTTGCAGCGAAAAAGTTTCATGAATTGCAATCCCGACAAAAAATAATAAATTAGCCCGATCGGGTTATACGGAAGTCAAAAAAGATTCTTTTTTATCGCAATTTTATTGACTGATTTTGACGGTTTAGCCGAATGATTGGTTCATTCGGAAAGGACGACAAAACATGGAATCAAACTATTTTTGTGACGGTTCCACCAACTCATTTTGTGGTGACAGTGACTTCTGCACACAAAGTTAACTGAATATACATACGTTCACACATACCAAACTACCACCACACACACACTTGATCGCATTTCTTGTTGTTGTTGATACTATGCCGATGCTTTTTTGTGGAGCATTTTATTACTGCTCAGATTTGCTTCTTGACTTGGAGACGCGACCGACTAGAAAAAAATTCCCATTTTTACTGCTAACCTTAACATATATGATTGCATAAGTTTTGTATATTACTGCGGAGCAGCAGGCTTAACAGGAACCGACAACTTTGTGAGGAGAGTACTTGTATTCAATTGAAATATGCGTTTCGGCTTGTTCTCTTCCAATATCAGAGATGATTATTATTGCCATGTTGTTGATGTTGCGGGATTTCCTCCTTTTGACTCTGGATTATGCACACATATAAATACTACAAGCCACGCACACGCAACTTCTCACAAGAAAAATCGTCTCCGGATGTTTGACTAGTTCAGTGCATTGTACATAGTTCACACACAAGTAAATCTGCATAATGTGTGCATAGTATAAACATAAAAAAGTTTGTCGATCGTGTGGGCCATCATCATCATATCACCGTCATCATCTGAATGATCATTGATGTTTCTTTTCTGGATTGGTTGACGGAAATTTTATATTTTATGAAAAGGGCGAAAAGGAGAGAGAGAGACAGAAAATTTGAACGAAATTCATAAGCACTGACGTGTGGAATGCGACTGGCTTTTTTATATTTTTT
This sequence comes from Troglopedetes dispersus, assembly GCA_027744215.1. Taxonomy (NCBI): domain Eukaryota; kingdom Metazoa; phylum Arthropoda; class Collembola; order Entomobryomorpha; family Paronellidae; genus Troglopedetes; species Troglopedetes dispersus. The sequence continues at coordinate 13,836 of JAHZNF010001864.1, forward strand.
ACTGTACCAAAAACGCAAGAAATATAGATGATTGGAAAGCACAATAAACGAATGTAACGCTAGGGAATTTTGCTTCATCGGAGAAAAGAAAAAAATATTGCCACAAATTTTTCCCTTTATTTTTCTCTGTTGATTCAGAATAATGTTTGCTTCTTTTTTTGTGGAGATTGTTGGTGGTAGTTCACAGCTTATTACAATTCTCATTCCCATTTGGCACGTTCCCGTCCCAAAAAAATGTACACATAAATTGTACCATGTACCCAAAATGATAAGATGTGGAAGGAGTATATAGATCGCGAGTATCATTATTATTGACGTGTTCGATCAACGGCGGCGCAGTCACATTCTTTTTGGCAGGCGAAATGCAACATAATCAGTTGAGTGAAATATCTGAGATGAAAACCCTCTCTGTGTGTATTCTTGTTATATTGCTTTGTTGTGTATGTGTGTGGTTGCCAGTTGTTTGATTGTCTTATCATTATACTTTTTTTCAAACCGGGATCAAAAACTGTTCGGCTCAGTTTGAGAAAAAAACTGAATTTGAAACGGAGACTTGTTTTAAAAAAAGTATTGGAGCGCCATACGAAGAATAGTACTGATTGGATTTATATTGGATGTCACTACTGCTACGCTCAATCTATCTTGTTTCACTTGACTTCCATGTATTTTTTATTATATAACGTGTTCGATCAACGGCGGCGCAGTCACATTCTTTTTGGCAGGCGAAATGCAACATAATCAGTTGAGTGAAATATCTGAGACGAAAACCCTCTCTGTGTGTATTCTTGTTATATTGCTTTGTTGTGTGTGTGTGTGGTTGCCAGTTGTTTGATTGTCTTATCATTATACTTTTTTTTTAAACCGGGATCAAAAACTGTTCGGCTCAGTTTGAAAAAGAAAACTGAATTTGAAACGGAGACTTGTTTTTAAAAAAGTATTGGAGCGCCATACGAAGAATAGTACTGATTGGATTTATATTGGATGTCACTACTGCTACGCTCAATCTATCTTGTTTCACTTGACTTCCATGTATTTTTTATTATATCGTTAACTTGGAATCGCGTCTTCTTTTTCTGGCGCATTCCTTGATGATAAAAATATAATATAAATGTCTGACGCTCTGCCACAAAAAAAGTTTCAACCATTTTGATTCAGATTGGCACAAGACGAGAGAGAAGAGCTTAAATGAAGGAATGAAATGTGTGCAGAGAGTATAAAAACCCTTTTTTTCAGACTGCCTTTAAAAATGTCAATAAATTTGTGTGACTTTGACTTTTTGAGAAGATTTCCATTTATTCTGAATTACTTATTCATTTCGTTTCTCTCTCGGTTTGGCTTGCGCCTCTTTTTTTCGCTCGAGTGAATATTTACTTGACTTATTTCAACCAGGCTTGCGAGAAAAGATCTTGAGCTCAAGTCGGAAGAAGTCAAGAAAATAAATAAAAATGAGCCTGTGAAGAACAATAATATCCTGCTTCACTTCAGGCAAAAAAAATATATATGCACACATTCCTTTATAACTTATTCATTCATCTGTCCTGCAACAGAAAGTATATTGGGTAAATAATTGAATGCAAATGCAACACATTTTTTACATACTTACAAACAGTTTTTTCTTTAAAAAATATAATATAACCATATTGTACACTCTTTGATAAATCCAAATATCTGACCCAACATGAATATATTTTTTTCCACATAAAAGGAACCACAACAAGTTCAAAATACACACATAAAAATTGTCTTCAATTTGCTCCACACAGAAAATTTTCTCACTAAAGAGATTTCGGCTTGAGTATAAAAAAGACACTCATTTATGGAGTGTTTATTGAACATGAATTAATCCCATGATTATCGTAATGTGCCAAGTGAACATCATCTTTGTAAAGAGTTCTTACCACCAGCGCGGCCGCCGCTGTTGCTTCCACTCGAAAAAAAACCTTTTCTTGTGTGTGAACCACCGCAAAAAAAACTGACCAAAAGAGAAACATACAAGAAAATTACGAGGGAGTGTTAAAATGAGAAGTTCTCCTTTTAAAAAGGAAGAATCTTCACTCAATGAATTGATATCACGATAATCACCATCATCATGATCCATCCTTTGAATATAAAAAATACTATGTGGCTCCATTTTGATAATCAAAGGAGGTCCTCACACTTCTCTCTTTTTTTCAAGAAAATTTGTGGAAAAAAATGAAGAGAAAGATTAGCCAC